>JABFEV010000798.1:0-36919 GCA_013618395.1 Fusarium domesticum | reverse complement strand
GAGGAAGGGAGGGAAGGGGAAAGAAAGAAAGACGACGATGTTTGGTGATGGTGGTGAGCTCTTTCCAGGCCTGACGAGGGAGGGAAGAGACGAAAGGTGGAGGGTAGGTAGATCAAGGAAGATGGAGACGGAGGACGAGGACGAGGGACGAGACACGGGAAGCGGAGGTGCGAAAAGCGTGGCCCAGCCCAGGGAAAGCCCCCAGGGAAAGCCCCCAGGTCAGCAGGGCCTAAGGCGACTCGACTCGACAAGGTCAAGGGTGGAGAGACACTGCATTTAAGTACCTGTGCGGCGAAATGGTGGTGGAAGGGTACCTGTGATGACTGTGAGGAGACGACAGGTCAGGTCCATCAGGTCAGCTCTCAACCAGCCAGGAGGAATGGGCAAGTGGGGGAGGGCGAGAAACAAAACGGATGTTAATGTTGATGTTACGGAGAGGAGAGGAAAGGATATTAATTGGATACTTTCCTAAAGGTTGATTTATATTAAAAGCAAGTCTTTATAAATATATATTAACAGATCAAAGCTTATATAATATCTGTTCTTCGTCCTGGGCTGGCTGGCTTGTGCGAGGAAGGACTGGAAACATGTGCTGCTGCTCCCTCCTGCTCCTACTGAGGGCATTGACGTGGAAGTGGAACCTAAGACAAATGGGTACTAAATTTACAAGCCACTGATGAGCCACGACGGCATGAGCTGGGCAGGCCCAGAGTTGCGCCTCAAAAACAGACCTTTTCACCTCCTTGCTCCTTGCTGTCAGGTGGGCTTATCAAAGGTGAAAAGCCAGAGTTTACTTTAGCCACAAGCACCGAGACAAAGAGGGCAGGTTGAGGAATTCTGTACTCGCATCGCCATATGTGGGCGTGGCGTTGATGGTCCTTTTTTTGGTCGTCGTTGTTTGATGCTCTCGCCAGGGCTGGTCTTGGGGCTTGCTGGAGGTGACGACACTACTCGAAATCGACGCCGGATTATTCTTGATGTAGTATAGGAAAGAAGACAACAAGACAAGAATTTATCAATTCATTTTTACACTAATATTGTTCACAAAAATTCCCTCAAGAAGAACCCTTATCATGGATCATGGCTTCCAATCGTTCCAGTGCAGCAAATGTACCAACACACTCACTACCTAACGCCATGGCTGGGATCCATGCCCTTCCTTTTTCTACAGTTGCTTTGGATCCTCGTCATATCTCAAGAACTAAGATTTTTGAGGGCTAAGCAACCCACTACGTTCTAGCTGTCCACAATCAATCGCATGGCTAAATGTCTTTCAAGGTGACATTGGTCATAGATTACTATGTCTGTGCTGTGACATTAGGTGTGGGTGTTCCAGGTGAATGCAGAAATACCCAGGCTCTTCAACCAGGTTACTAACCAGGGGTCTGCCACTACAACATACTCCAGTATCGAGGTACATACAGTATTCAATTCAATGCTGCTTGACCAAAAGGGTTTATGATCTGCCCCCTCATATGTAACGAACGTACTATGTACCTAACTAAGTTGGACAGAATAACGGTAGAGGTTAAGAATTCATGTGTTCGGCAATATATTGCATAGTACCAAGGTACCTTTACACACATCATATAGACATATACTGAAGCTATGAGAGCGTTGTCGTTCATGAACCAGCCCAAAAATCTTTCTCAACCTAAAGCATAACTACCAAGTCAAGAAACCACATCACACTCATCTACAGTGTCCCCTGGTATTCTTAACGTTCCAAATCTCAAGATGGAGGCTGAGAAGATACCCCCCTCCCACTCAACTCTCTCCACTACCAAACCTCAAACCCCACTCCACTCCACCATGGCCCGGACTGTGTCGTTCCCGTTCTCGCCGAACTTCCCTTTGTCACGGGCTGTCGTATCCATCCGTTGTGAATGACCTCATACAGTTCCATGTCATTCTTTTGCAGCTCAACCACACCGTTGACATTTATACCTCACGTAGGCGCACAATGTACATGTTATTTGCGTTGTAACAACTTTGGTGTCTTTATTATGGGAGAATTATCACATATGCTGCCTCATTGGCAAGATCCAACTGAACAATTTACAGATATCAAAATGTGTCATCATTGCCTCGTTTTCCGATATTCGGCATTTCTAAACCTAGACAGAATACATCCACCGCCGTAATTCCCTAACATGAAACCCATCATCGATAGATCTCCCTTCGTGCATCGTCTGCGTAGACCACCTCCTGGGTCGCTCCTCGTGGGCCCTCAACAAAAGTAACCTCTCCTCCTCTCATCTGAGCATCATAGTACTGCTCCACAGGCCGCATGCTGTATTCATGTCGCACTACGCCTGGCTCAGTAGTCAGCGTTCCGTACTCTCGCGTATAAGGCTGCGCGGTTTCGCGGCGGCTCTCCGGATGAACGCTCGTTGCGTATTGACGCACGGGTGCTTCGGGGCGCACGCTCTGCACCCGCCCATAGTCCCGCGCAACCTGGTATCGTACAGGCTCTGTTGGTCGTAGACTAGCTCCTCGTGCCATGAACTCTCTTGGCCCTTCCTCAACATGTCGCCTCTCAGGAGGTGCCATATACTCGACATATCCCCCCTGAGGGACCATGGGTCGGCTTGAATTTTCCTGTGGACGATTGTCCCTATACTCATGCGAAATGTACTCCGGCTGTGTCACAACCCGTCTCGGCATATACGTGGGCGATGACCGACGATATACGGTCCCTCCCTCCTCATACGGCTCAACAGCCGTATGCCGAGGTGTGGCCCGTGGCGCTGCCCGCTCATAGATGATCTCGGGTTCGCCAAATCGCCCCGTGGGGGCCACTGAATGCCGAGCAACCGATGGACGGGGCGGCTCAATATACTCACGTCCATAAGCATCTACAATGATCCGCGTTGGCTGCGGCCTCGGAGGTACCATGAAACCATCCCCTTCCCGTCTACTAACTATTGGCGATGCCTCGTACGTGTTTTGGTACGGGTAAGATGGGTGTTGATATCCGTCAGCGGGTCGGAAGTGAGAGCTTGATCGTCTGAGGGACGAATGTGCCTGATGGTGAGTTGGAACGGCAGAAGGATGCTCCATAACATACGGACCTCCGGGAGCGTACCGCTCATCGACGTACTCTCGCCGATATACTGCATCACCACCAGATATCGCTGTGCTCACTGCTCGCTGGGGATAGGGGCCGGGTCTCTCGTACCCTACCGGTATTCGGTCATCCCGGTTGGTAGGGATGGGTCGGAGTTCGCGTGGAAGTTCGCTTGCCTGCGGCTCGTATGCGCCCTCTTCATGTAATGCTTCATCGGGCTGGTTTTGATTGTACCTTTGACGCTTGTTGGGCCGAAGATAAGACGGAGCCATTACCGGGGATGGAGACCTGGGCTCAAGCTTAATGCAAGGCACTGCCCCAACCTCAATCGCCTGCTTGTCGACCTTTCTCTTCTTCTTCTTTCCCTTTCTCTTGTCTGTTGTTCTGCCACCCTGGGGCGAGCTCTCAGGGCTGGTAACTGTAATGGGCTCATTCCGAAGAGCCACGACCTGGGTTGGCGTTCCAGTCGAGGAAATGGAAGTAGCCTCGGTATTGGGAGGCAAGCGCCTAGTAGCTGTCAACGGAGAGGCTTGGCCTAAACGAGGATCAACATGCAACCGCTCAGATGGTCGCATAAGTGGAGATGGAGGGTGCATATCAACATATTGTTCACGGGGCGGATGACAAGAGCGTGCTCCATGAGCCTCAGTTTGGCGATCAACGTCCATGCCACCAAAACCTTGCAATTGACCCAGTTCGACGCCTGTGTTGTATTTTGAACCAGACGGCACAAACTCGGCAGCGTGTGCGCTTAACCCAGGAACCTGTGCATTTTGAAGAGTGCTCGGAATGCCTGAGCCGCTGGGGTTGAGGTTTGAATTGTTATGCGCCTGGTGAGGCTGCGGAACGTTGGTCTGTTTACTGACTTGCTCAACATCGACCGGCTCGAATCGGACGGAAGTGGTAGGCGGTAGATCTGATATGAGGCGCTGAGCGAGGATACGGGGAGCTTGCCCTTCTTCGGATTTGTTATCAACGCGGGAGGTCAACCCTGGTGATGGAGTGTTGTGCTGGGAGGAGTAGAATGTGTTGTCGTCGAACGAATCGCTTGCAGCATCATTGTCATTAGTAGTATTAGTGGCGGTAGTAGTATGCACATTGCCGTGGGCAGCAGTAGAAGAGGCGGTAGCCTGAACTAGAGTAAGAGCTTTCGACAGCACGTCAGAAAGGTCAAAGTCAGCAAGGGCTTCGCCTTGATTCCCACTCTTTACCACTGAACGACGCTGTTCAACGTCTTCTCTCAGAGCGCGCTCCAGCCTCTGTCTCTGAAGCTGCAGCTCGGCCTTGACAAGCTCGTCCGACTTCTCCAGCAGGATTGGATTGATCTCGGTGTTCCTAAAACCATGTGGCTTGGTGGCCCCAACGGTAGCAGACGGTACTGTATCAGTGGTAAGAGCGTCCGAATGCTGCAAGTTTGCAGCAGAATATGGGGTCTTGTCTGATTCCACATCTGGTGCGCCAGGCTTGGTGGGAGCATCTAATGGATGGATGGAGGATATGGCGGACGCAATCAGATTTGGCGAAAGTCTGATGCTTGGATGACTACCGGAAAGAATGGAATCTTGGAACCGTGCAATCTTTTCATACTGACTGAGCTTGTGCTGCTGATCCTGTGATGAGCCAGGGAGAGCACCCTCTTCACCGAGGCGCTCCTGAACTCGGACCTGTGCCATGACGGCGGTGAGTGAAAACACGTCGCGCCTTGATGAGGGCTACTGAAGAGCTAGACAACCGGTCGAGAATGAAAACTGCGACGGCCTTGAGCGCGAAGGTGAAGGTGGATGGATATTTAGATGGCGTCTGAGATTCTGTGCGGAAGCAGACGGATGACCTTGTTCAAGTTCCAACCAAGTTCGAGACGCGAAGAATTAGGCGGTGTGGGCGGCAGAAACTTCCCCAGTGGCAGCTGGGGGGTAGGGCAGGCACAAACCAATGATGTGAGAGCTCTACCTATCTGAGGTGCCTCTCAAGGACAGGGTTGTTACTGTATTGCTCTGTATTATCAATGAGAACGTTCTCTTGCTTTTACGATTGAAAAAGAGATTCCAGGGCCGATTAGGAATTGATAGGAGCATTGAATTGCGTGAATTAATGAGTTTCATTATTAAACGATCAAATCCACTCCGTTTTTTTTTCTTTTCTTTTTCGCATGTCTTCGTATCGATGAAGACAGGTTGAACATCTAAATGTTGTGGCCTAAGCATTGATTAATATTGAAAAGTATCTTGATATAGTATACGCTGGACTATCCCGATGTGCTGTATGACTTATCTTTCCAGGTCTAATAATCTCGAGGTTCATTCACTCCTAGACAGCTCAACCAGCCCCCATGACAGTTTAGAGCAATTGGCGGCAACGACTCTCATGGCTGCCAGCGAAGATCGGACGCAGGTACAACGAGGTACAAGGTTATTCAGCGCACACCGGAAGAGTCATTAGTAGGCCAACAGAAGTCTCCACAGTACCTTACCAATTGTTCACTGACTCTTGCACCAGCTTCGCTTTGGGCTTCGGACTTGAATTTTATTAAAGATCGTCATCGCCTGTTATTCACTTGCTCTTTCGATGAGACATTCAATGTACAAACTAAGACCACGTGTATTTACTTTGTCTTCACTTAATCGCGCCACTAGATCTTTACCATCTTCTTCCCTTCCTCGTCTCACACAACCAGCACCGTCTTTTTACTTTCTCAACCACATTGTCTATCAACAATATCACCACATTGGCCGCAAAGCAACTATGGGTAGCACTCAAGACACCACCACCGGCAAGCCGGTCTTTTTCTTGTAAGTACCTAGATACTCAGTATTCACCTATCGTAAGAAACCATGCTAACTAAAGCGCAGCGATATCGACAACTGCTTGTATCCTAGGAGTGAGATTCTGCCTATTCAAGCAAAGTCAACCATTATCACATACTAACCACCTTTCTAGGCGTCAAAGTCCATGACTTGATGGCTGATCTCATCGACCAGTACTTCTCAAAGCATCTTGAGATCCCCTGGGATGAGGCGGTTAAGCTACACAAGCAATACTATACCAACTATGGACTTGCCATCGAGGGCCTGGTACGCCACCACCAGATTGATCCTCTAGACTACAACGACAAGGTTGACGATGCACTTCCACTCGAGAACATCATCAAATACGACCCTGAGCTACGAGAGTTGTTGGAGGATATTGACAGGACTAAAGTCAAGACCTGGCTCTTTACGAACGCTTACGTCAACCACGGAAAACGAGTTGTCCGGCTGCTGGGCATCGAAGATCTCTTTGAAGGTCTTACCTACTGTAACTACGCCGAGCAGCCTTTGCTTTGCAAGCCTCATCCCGACATGTATAAGAAGGCCATGAAAGAGGCTGGCGTTGAACGACCAGAGGATTGCTTCTTTGTTGGTAAGGCACCCATTCATCCCTGTACAAACCTACAGTTCCGCTAACTTGGTGCTATAGACGATTCATATATGAACTGTGTGAAGGCCCAGGAGGCTGGTTGGACAGCAGCCCATCTTGTCGAGGAGGGATTGCCTGTCCCGCCCACGCCCGCTTCGCAATATCAGATCACGCACCTTAGTGAACTTCGCAAGATTTATCCTCAATTCTTCAAGTCAACGTCAACATAAGATGTTGGCCCAGATTTCTAGTCCAAGATGAACCATTTTGCGTGAGAGGACTAGATGAGAGTGTTAGACGATGGCGTTAGGGCATCCCTTATTTAGATACCGCTTGATTGCATCTCTCCAACGTTATCACGAGGCCTCTTTATTTATAAAATGCCACCTACTAGCCCATTGTAAAAAATCATACTCCGCGCTATGTATGTAAAGATAATCCTTAGTACTCCACGTGCTTTTCAAGGTCGACGAATACTTCGGATCACAGCATCAAGCTCAGCGAGCGTCTGGTCCTTTTCCTTGATTGCCTCTTGCCGTTGAGCTTCTGCCGCTTTCAGGTCCTCCTCGAGCTCTTTGATTGACCTTTGCTGGTCCATCTCGCTATTGTCCAATCCCGGGAGTGACGATATCAACACCTCAATTTGCTGCTCCTTGAGAACGAGATCTTGTGATAGCTCTACCATGCCGGCTCTAAACTCGTCTGCGGGAAGGGGATCGACTGGAGAAGAGGTGAGCTAATGAAGAACCTGGGAGACGAAGTCCCATAGTTTCGTACCTTCTTTCTGATCTTGCTCTTGTTTTACATCCCGGACTTTATCTTGGGGACCCAGTGTTTCAAGATCATGACGTTTATGAACATAGTGTAAGGAGGCAACGAATTGTTGCGCGAGCTATATAGTTGGTTAGTGAGATGTAGCTGGCGATTATTTCTTATAAAACAAACCTGATCAACAGCATCCTGCAATTGAGTCAATCGATCGCCCATCGTAACGGCTGTCTAAGATGATCTGAGAAGGCTGGAAGCCTCGCGAATAGAACTAACCAGTTCGGACCCCGACAATGGTTAACAATAAGTCCTCCGCTTGCTTCCCGTCCACATGATAGGAAACGCGTATTCACGTGAATGCGGGAAGTGTGCAATGCGGATGATCCATAGTTCCGAACCACCGAGATGCTCTACCCAGCGCTTTCAAAGTGAACACCGTTGTCTCTGGGGGAAATATGACATGATTGGTGCATTCTAGAACGGTAGGTGTAACCCACTCTATTGCATCAATACGGAGATACATAGGACACTCTTTCACTTCAAAGAAATCCCCAGTGCACAATTCCGTAACGTTTCGTTCCTTCCATTCTCACGCTCTTTGCTATTCTAATTTTCCACATCATGGCCACCCCTCCCCAGTCTGGCTTTATGCCCGGGCCAGGCCAGATTCCTAAGCCTCAGCCTGGCCAGCGACCTACCCCCGAACAAATCCAGGCGATGCAACTACAGCTGCGCATCGATGCTGAAAAGGCTGGCATGACTGTGCCAGAGTTCATCGAGCATATCAAGAAGCAGGCTCAGGCTCAGATGAGGATGCGGGCTGCGCAACAAGCCCAGCAAGGTCATGGTCACGACCATGATCATGATCATGACCATGACCATGACCACGACCACGGCCACGGCCACGACCATGACCACGCTCAACCTCGCCCACAGCAAGGTCATGCCCAACCCATTACTCCCGGACCTCCGAATCCCAAGGCTCTCGCTCTCGCCAAATTCCTTCGAGGTCAAGATCTAAAGCTCCGGACGGTCATCATGAATGGCGAACGTAAAGACATGTTCCGAGGTACGATCAACAGAGACTAAAATAGGTTCTTTCTAACTCCCCTTATAGTGAAGCGAGCTCTGCGAGCTTTGCAGTCTCCCGCCTACGAAAAGGCCCGCAAGAAGAACCCCCTCCTCCCAGAAATCACCGACCGAGCGTCTCTAGAGAACACGTTTAAGTTACTGCCTCTGAGCATGCTCGCGCTTAGAATCAACAAGGTCGAGCCCCAGGCTAGTGACAATGGCAAGAAGGTCAAGCGCGTCAAGGGACAGTGGACCGTCAGAATCGAGCAACAGCAGGAAGCCAAGGAAGATATGTACTACATTTGGCTCTGGGAAGGCAGCCAGGTCAAGCGCCAAATCTACGCCGGCCTTGCACTTTTGGCCATCTTTGCGATCGTTCTCTACCCTCTCTGGCCCTTGGTCCTTCGCCAGGGCGTGTACTACCTCAGCTGGGGCCTCCTGGGTCTCTTGGGCCTGTTCTTTCTCATGGCCATTTTCCGCGTCATTCTGTTCTGCATCACCTATTTCGCTGCTTCACCTGGTTTGTGGCTTTTCCCCAACCTTTGGGAGGATGTCTCCTTTATGGACAGTTTCAAGCCTGTCTGGGCGTGGCATGAGGTAAGCTTAGACTCAAGCAAATAAACTGTATGGATTAGTCCACTAACATGACGTAGACTGAGAAGAAAAAGAAGAAGAAGAAGTCGACCACCCTTCCTGGAACAAGCGCCAATCCTGCATTTGCTGCCGCGACTGGACAAGTTGGACCAAGCGGTGCCACGACGACTGGAACGGAGACACAGGTCAAGACTGGAGAACTGCAGCAGCGACAATATGTGGCGCCGAAGGTGGAAGAGTTGGCGGACGATGAGTGATTGACAGGCGAAAAATGGTAGCCCCCTGGGTAACTGGCGTTTTCTGGGATTGTACCAACATTTGAGGAGTCTTTGCTTGCATATCTAGTCCCTGAGTAATGGAGCAGGATGTCCTTGACAACCGCTGGGCCTTGAGCCTCTATACGGTGGTTTACCGAGCTGGGCTTAGGTTTCCTTGATTGTAAACAGGGAGTTGTGGGCATTATGTGGACATGTTTACCTACCTACCTAGGCATTTTATGATAAATATAGTCCTCACCATACCAAACGCGCTAACTTGTGCGAGTTGTCGAGAGCAGCTGGAAGTTCGCTGCCTTGTACTACCGATCACTAGAGCGTGGTACTTGAGCAGCATTGGTCCACTTCCACCGTCTCATTGCTAAGCCAGGTATCTAAACAAGTATGAAAAAGGAAGAAGATAAAGAGGAATCAACGTGCGGCAAAACCATCACTGCAAGTGCTTGTAGAAGAATGTCCCGTCCTTGACCTCCCCGGCTGGACTCAAACCGTACTTTGGGATCTGGCCGAGCTCCACGTAGCCGAGTTTTCTATATACTTGCTCTGCAGCGCTCCCGGTTTCGGTATCGAGAAGCTAGAGGACAGGAAGGGCTGGTGAGCAAAGTTGTGTCAATGGCACATGTGAGAGAGAAAAACCTACCAATACTGTTCTATCTCGTCTGACTGCCTCATCTTCCAGAGCAGAAATGAGCGTTCTGGCACCTCCGCGTCCACGAAAGGCCTTGTGGACTAGCAATTGCTCGACTGTTGCGCGGAACGGTCCTGTTTCTGAAGAGGGCATGGAGAGCATGACGACGCCCATCACATCTAGACCCTTTGGACGGGTGCCGGGCTCGGACTCGGACTCGTTGAGAAGAACAAGGATGAGTCTCTCGTTGTTGGCAACTTCTGCAATGCGCTCTTTCCACCACGCGAGGAGCTTCTCGTGTGATAGGGGTGGAAGAAACGTGGCGATGGTGCGGTCGTGGGTGATGCAGGAAGCATGTATGGCGGCGAGATACGGGATGAGGTGGGCGTGCTCAACTGGTGAGAAGAGGACCACTGTGCCTGCCATGGACATTGTGGGGAGGGGTTTGGTAAAATGAAGTCGAATTGACGAGAAAAGTCCAGAGACTTGGGAGTTCTCAAGGTTTCAAGATTTGTCACCAAGTATCGGTGTATAAATGATGAGCTTGCAAGACACTTTGCGAATGAAACTCGATTCTTCCAACGACTGTTGTAGGTAGAATAAAAGGTACATAGACTGATGGGAGACTGCGTTATCCTTGATGGTGAGAGTGTTAGTTAATTGTCAAGACTTGAGGTAAAAACCTGGTGCTTGGTGCGGATGAGGACGTGGATGAGTGTGAGAATGAGGGGATATTGATTTCAATTTCTTCTTGGGGCAGAACAGAGCTATGGCATTTCACGTCAGACTTACCACAGGTAGGAACACACTCAGATGACCAGCAGTCCAATGTGACTGTTAAACGAAGCTAGAGGTTCTAATCGAATTGTTAGATAGAGAAGAGGGGACAATAGGGGGGGGGATGTGTGATGATGCACTGAAAGGAAGAAGCCTAGAGTTTTGATGCAATTCACTCCCCATCTCACGAGAAAGAAAGCCGCCGGATGGCTCTGGAGAAAGAAAAAAACACCAGGAGCCCAGCCCGCACCATGGCAGTGGAGCTTGAGTGCCTGGGCGGGCGTGGGAATAGGTACTGGCCGGGCCTGTTGAGCCCTAGGAATTGTCATATCTACCGTGTGAGAGTGGTGGAGCCCCTGGGACGTGCCCTGGAAAGTCGCAGTCTACAGCACTGTTAGCCTTTGGTTGACGGTTGACGGAAAGCCAGATGGATAGTCTCGAAAATGAGAGGACTCTTTTCAATCTGGTACCTTGAATGAGTAAGGTAGGTAGGTAAAGAGAGCGGGGAGTTTATCACATATGATAAACTTCCAGGTGCAATTTGTATGAGTTGAGCGTTTGTAGGGGGATAAACTATCCGGGTGAGGTTTGGTAGTATATGCTGGATAGCCGGAGCGAAGGAGGGAGAATAATGTGCATTTATTCCTGAAATCAATGTATTGTGGTTGACAATTCATACCCCCTTACTCCGTATCTGCTACGGAGTACAATAGTACTTATCTAGCAGGTATTGTTGGGCGTGGAGCGAGCCTATAATGAGTCCATAGGTACTTAAATCTTGGCATGAGACAATAGTAGGTTCGCATCATCAAATAATCATTACATGGCAACAACAACCCACTAGCCTCAGTGGTTGGCTACTCCCACTGTGGATGCCCTTGCCATGAATCCCGTCTTGGCGACCAGACTCTCTATTTCAACGACAATTCGTTACAAGCCATGAACTGAAAGCATCTCCCATCAACACTGGCCTGTTGGACAAAACTCTCACCATGCGACGAGGGCTTTTGTTAGACGTGTGTGAGCATGCACAACACAGTTGGAGAGCGGGGCAGATAATCAGGGTGTACTTAGCCTCAAGACCATGGCCGTCACTGTTACGGGTTAGGCATTGGTACAGCACGATTCGCTGTTAGTAAATGCATATTGCCGCCCCTTATTTCTCTATTGGGATATCATACTCAGGCTCAAGCTGCCATCATTCGTCGCCCATGCATGCAACTATCCTAGCTATCTTCTATTTATCAACTTCGGGCCGCTCCATAGCGTAAGCCTATCACCACCATCATCACATCAGACCGCCGCTATCACCACCTAGGTATCGACCTCACAGCTGCGCTATTACCGCTCGTATCCTTCAGCCTGGATAAACAACAAGCCACTCTCTTCTTTACTCACTCACTCACTCGCTCACTCACTCGCTCACTCACTCGCTCACTCACTCGCTCATCTTCTCGTGGCTTCAAAGTCTTCCAGACCATCCGAGTCAGTCCCCCCACCTCCAGGCACAAATACCTGCACATCCGAGCCACAACATGGACTTTTTCAAACAGGTTGGCGCTCACGTTGAGGGCCTCACCCAGCATGTCGGTGCTGCTGTTGATTCTGCCCTGGGAGGTAACCAGGATCGCCATTCTCATTCTCATTACGGTGATGAGTGTGGTCATCTTCATGGTGAACACTCAAATAACCGCTACCACTCTTTTGCCCCGGAATCCACCGGAAACGCCAAATGGTATGTAGACGGGTGCTCCTACTTCTGGGCCGTGGCCGAGGCTCTTGAACGTAAGTTGTACCAGTATAAGTCCCGAATGCCATCGACATTTGTCTGACATGACTCTACTCTAGAGGCTCGGGAAAGCGTCTTCGTTCTGGACTGGTGGCTTAGCCCTGAGCTCTATCTCCGCCGTCCTCCCGCCCAGAATGAGCGATATCGTCTGGACAACATGCTCAAAGCTGCAGCAGAGCGTGGCGTCAAAGTGTACATCATCGTCTACAAGGAAGTTGAGGCTGCTTTGACTCTTAACTCGGCGGTGCGTGTTAATGTACATTACCTCTACTCCTTCGCTGACCCTTCTACGGCTACATAGCATACGAGAAAGGCACTCGAGGCCCTCCATCCGAATATCGCCGTCTTCAGGCATCCGGATCATCTTCCTACTGGCTATGATCTAACCAAAGAGTTGGGCAAGTCGTTCAAGGCATTGACTCAATTTGATCTCCTTGGGGCATCTGGCGATGCTATCAAGGCTTTCTACGGAACCGCAGATGGCATGGTTCTCTATTGGGCACATCACGAGAAGCTACTCCTGATCGACAACAAGCTTGCTTTTATGGGTGGACTCGATATGTGTATGAAGCTCCTTTATTCCTAGCCGCCTGACTCCAGCATACTCACAACTTCTAGGCTTTGGACGATGGGATACGAGTAGTAAGTCTAATGGGAAAGAAGAAGAGGAACCCAGTATTTTCAGTCAAGGTTCTTACGTTCTCAGGTCATCCAATCGCCGATGCTCATCCCGGCAATCTCGATGCCATCATCTTCCCTGGTCAAGATTACAACAACGCCCGAGTCTATGACTTTTCTGATGTAGCCAAATGGGACCAGAACAAGCGCAAGTCGAGCAACGGGCTGGAAAGCCTTGCTGTGCTGAACGATTGACTAACTTTGCACAGTTGATCGAACCAAGAGCTCAAGAATGGGTTGGTCTGATGTTGCGTTGAGTTTGAATGGCCTCATCATCAAAAGCCTTGCGTCTCACTTCGTCGATCGTTGGTAAGAATGATATCTCCCTTGCAGTGCTAGAATTATGACTCACTAGCTGATCTTAACCAGGAACTTCCTCTACAAGGACAAGTACGCGAAGAAGAACCCAGGCAAATATCACAAGCTTGAAGATTCATTTCAAGACGACTCGCGTCACAGTGATGGTCGACATCACCATCTCCAAGACGATTATCTTGGTGGATTAACCGAACAGTTTAACCGGGGATTTAACAAGTTTCTGTCCCATGGTGATGATGAGGATGAACCACGACATCATGAGCGGCCCAACCAAGGCGAGATGGCCATTCAGCTGACCCGGAGGTAACTCACATTATGTTACATAAGTGACTTCTTCACTCACACGTCTTAGCTGCTCGGAATGGTCTTCGGGCCACGCGACAGAGCACAGCATTGCTAATGCCTATGTCGACGCCATCCGCAACGCCCGGCATTTTGTCTATATCGAGAACCAGGTACGCGTTTCGAAGCAACGGCCGTGATACTTACTTACTTCTCAAAGTTCTTCATTACTGGCACCGACCCAAAATCGCACCCCGTCAAGAACAAGATCGGCGCCGTAATCGTAGATCGTATTCTACGGGCGTACGCAAACGGAGAAACCTTCCATGTATGGGTTGTCATGCCTTCTGTGCCTGCTTTTGCTGGGGACTTGAAGTCTGAGGAGGCTTTGGGAACTCGTGCAATCATGGAATTCCAGTACAATTCTATTAGCCGCGGTGGCTACAGTATTATCGAAAAGCTTCGTCAAGGGGGGGTTCAAGATCCAAGCAGATACATCACCTTTTACAACCTCAGGAACTTTGATCGCATCAACATCTCTCGCACCATGGCTGACGCCGAGTCTCGGGCCGGCGTCTCATACGAGGAAGCGAGAAGAGAGCGGGATGAGTATCTCGGCGGATACGATGGGTACCAGGAGGGCCGTCAGGGCCGAACAGACCGCTACGACAGATACCAGCGCGAGGCTCACAGAGTGAAGGACAACACGCTCGACACCATCAGTTCGTGCTACATGGATCAAGGCCCTAGTGTCTTTCGCTTGCCGTGGGATGGCAATCCCGAGGACGAGATGAATGCATTCGTCACAGAGCAGCTATATATCCACAGCAAACTGCTCATCGCAGACGACAGACTGGTACGTGGATGTATATGTATATATCTGTGGCAAGGTCTATGAAACTAATAGAGTACAGGTCATCTGTGGAAGTGCCAATCTCAACGACCGCTCCCAGCTCGGCAACCATGACTCAGAAATCGCTGTCGTGGTCGAAGACAAGGAGACGGTCGATTCATACATGGACGGCCGTCCCTACATAGCCTCTCGCTTCGCAGCCTCCCTTCGTCGCTACATCTTCCGCAAGCATCTCGGCCTCATCCCCGATCAACGCTGGGACCGGCCCGACCAGAACTGGAGCCCCGTCAACCGCGCGCCCAACTGGTATGACTGGAACTCCCCCGCCGACGTTCTCGTTCGCGACCCTCTGCACCCCAACTTCCAGCAGCTGTGGGTCAACACCGCTCGTGTCAACACCGAGACCTTTAGCCGTGCCTTTCATCCCGTCCCCAACGACCATGTCCGCACGTGGAAGGACTACGACGAGTTCTTCTCCAAGCACTTTACCATCCCTGGGAAATCAAATGAGAACCCTCAAGACGAGGCCCGCACGGGCAAGGTCGAGTACGGGCACATTGTCCGGGAAGAGTTCCCTGGGGGAGTCAATGAGGTCAAGGATTGGTTGTCGCGTATTCGGGGCACGCTTGTAGAAATGCCCCTTGACTTCCTCGTAGATGTCGACGATATTGCCAAGGAGGGACTGACGCTCAACGAGCTCACGAGTGAGCTCTATACTTGAAGGGGAGGGCTCATGCAGGCAGACATGAACAAGAAGAGGAAGGGGAAGTCATTCTCAAAGTGTTGGAAACTTCTGCCAGCACAAACTGTTGATTCACACACATCAGTTCAAACATGACACAACGGCAATCTAACATGCAAACGAGGTATTCCCACAAAGACTAGCATAGTACAATATACAAGTGTCACGTATCCTAACACAAAAACCCAGACAACGCCTAGACCGGTTCGAATGACCAGAGTGACAAGGAGAAGAAATATACGCAGGCCCATGCCTTATCAGGGAATTGTCCGTTGCCAAAAGCAAGCGGATTCAAAGCAACACATCCACCGTGGAATAATCCTTCACTCTCAGACCCTGCCAAATCAACTCTTAGTCAGACTTGGCATTTCCATTCTGACCCAGCAAGCCATCCTTGAGACCGGCGTTGTCGTCAAGGCGGAAGAAGGTGCCGCGGCTGCGTTTTGAGCGGTTGCGAACCCATGAGTAGAGAGCGAAGCCAATGGCGACGACGAAGCCGCACGAGATGAGGGGCCGATCGATAAAGCTCATCTGAATGTTGAAAAAGAATTTGTGAATGGTCGAGATGGTGTACTTGGGTGTGATTGGGTTGGGCCCGTAGATGACTTTGTCAAGCGTCTCCATGATTGTTGTGTGGCTGACCATGATGTGGTTACCCGTAGGGGTGTTGTCCCAGTACTTGCGTCGCTGTGCATCGTTAGCATTGTATTACTTTGACTGTGCCTTGTGTTGCCGAAGCCGCATCACCATGGCTGGTCAAACTTACATCTTCCTCGTTGATGATCACACGCTCGCCCTCTCGGACATCGATGCCGTACGTGTTTCGGAGCCACTTCTGCCAGAAGATACCGTCAACCCAAGCGAAACCAACCTCCTTCTTGCTGCCAGAGTCCATGTCAATCTTCATAGCCTTGGCATTACGAAGGGCTCGCTGGTCGTCACGTTCTTCAGCCTCCTCAATGCGCGATTGCTTAGCGTCCCGAAGCCTTTTGCGCTCGAGCTGAAACTCCTGAATCTGGCGATCCATCCACTCGCCGGCCGCACTCTTGAGCTCGTAGATAGATTTCTGGAAGCGGCCGTCATCACGGTTGAGAATGGCAAGAGCAACAATCTTGTGATCCATAATTTGGCGTGCGTTGGTGGCAGTCAACTCGGGAACCAGAGGCAGCCATGCCGACTTCATCCAGTCGAGCATCGCATCGACATCTCGCATTTCATCAGGAGTGATGGGGACATAGTATGTTGCGCGGCCTTCCCTCGAAACCATGAGTCTAGGCCAGGTCGTAATCTTGAATCTTTTGCAGAGTTCGGCGTCGTTGGTTTTGGCGATCTTTGCGCGCCCGATGAGATTGAGAGGGAGGGCATCGAGAGCCTTGAAATCCTCTATGGTAGTAGCGTGGTCGTAGAAGTAAAGGAAGACAACCTCCTCTGATTTCTCCATCTCCTTAAAGGTTGTCTCGTTAACGTCGGGAATACCGCCGGCAACCTCCAAAGCACGTTCGGCATACTCGACAAAGTCACCGATGCCCCTGAGGCCCTTGTATTCGACACGCTCTGAGCCCTTCATGAAATAGATGGTTGGGAAGCCGTGGACAGACATCTCTTTGCACAATTTAGACTCGGCTTCGCAGTTGACTTCCCCAATGTTGAGCTTTCCCTGCATCTTTTTGCCCAGCTGTTCCCACGTAGGCGCCAGAGCCTTGCAATGAGAGCACCATGGAGCATAAAACTTGATGAACCATGGGTCCTGAGTCTTGATGATGAGCCTCTCAAAACTCTCTGGAATTAGAGGCACGCTAGCGCCATCCAGGTTGTACTTCGAGGCTGATACCTTGAGCTTCGTCTTCTTGAGCATCTCGCCAGTGCTGGGGACCTTCCAGTCGTCGCCAAACTTCTTCTCAACCTCCTTATCTTGAGGCTTCTCCGAGCCGGTCTCTGTCCTGGCCAGTTTGGATTCCTTGACGTTACCAGTAGCATCACCATTGGTCCCCTTCTCGGCGACTTCCGACTTGTCAGCAGGCTCCGCAACAGGCTTGTCGGGAGACGCCTCGGCGGTCTTGTCTGCAGCACCTCCAAGTGTAGCCTCAGGATCATTTTCGGCAACCTTGCTCTCTGCGCTCGGCAATTCTTCGGTCTCTGTAGACTTGGGCTTGGGGAATATGGTATCGCCAGGTTCGGGCAGTTCGACGACTGAGGGGCGAGTGCCGGGTTTCGCTTTCTCAAGGGCGGCCTCGATCGGCTGGCTCAGCAACGTAGTGTTCTTGATGCCTCTCAGGTTCACGATTTCTTCTCCGTTCTCATAAAGAATAGTGGTCGGGTATGATTGCACGACGTGTTCCATGCACAGATCGTAATAGGCTACACAGTTGATGATGGCGAAATGGAAATCATAGAAGTCGGTGAAACTTGTATCGGCGCCGGCGACGGGTTTCGAAGTATAGTAGTACTCATAGATGGTTTGATAGGTCGGAGCAAAGTACGTGCAGTGCTTACAGTAAGGACTATTATATGGTCAGTCCATTTGCACGGCTGGAACAGGAGATGTCGCCGCAGTACCTGTAGTGCTTAACCATAAGAAACTTGTTATTTTTCATCTCTTCGGCAATGTTGGAGGGCGTCAGTTCGAGGAAGGGAGGCACCTCGACACCGTTGAAGGTGGTTGGCTCTCCTTTCTGAACTTTGAGAGCAGCATCGGCGTCTCCCTCAGCCCGTACAAGGGATGAGGCTCCGACGAGCAGCACGATGGGTGAAAAGCGCATCTCGAATTGCGAGAACTTTGTCGGTGTGTGTTTTCGAGCAGCAAGTGTTACTTTGTAATCGGCCGAATGGTTTAGAGGTGCAAGGCGCGCAGCGCAAGAACTGAGGCTATGGCGGAAGGCCTACAAGGGTCGTAGAGAATCGAGTAATTGTACCGTGGGCGAAGGGTGAAAGTAAAGGCGAAGCCAAGTAGAAGTTGCGGCGATCACCTACTAGGATGCACAACTAGCGGCGGGCGAATCGGCCGTTAGCCCTCGTGGCAAGAGAGTGAAGCTATCGCGGCATGAACAATGAAGAAATCAAATCGGAAGTTTGTAGTCGCACAAGGTGGTCGCGGGCACCGAGAAGCGGGGGGGAAGAGGGGACGATAAAGAGTAGAACGGGGCAGAAATAAGGGAGATAAAGGAGCAAAGATGGAAACGTAGACTATCCAGGAGGACGGAAACCAAGACGTTATGCGGAGTGTGTCCTCAAGTTAGTTCCAGACCTCGTTCCGAATTGGGGGTTGACGCCACATCGATGTCTCTCCAGGCGTGTAAATAAGCAACTACGGTAGGCTCTATATTAGAGGCTTCATAGGGCATCTGGGCCACACTGGGGCTTGCCAATTACAGTGGTGATGGGTGGTGGTTACACGAATTAAAAGTTGCTCAACCATGGAGGTGGAGACGTCCCTGCACTGGTCGTAGGCTGGGTGGCTGGCTTATTGGACAGGAGGAAGGTCGCTCCTGCCTTGATATCAACTTAGGCCTGGGTTGTTGTGCCTGCTTCTCAACTTGTTAAAGGGGTATGAGGTAAGCGTTGGACTCTACAATATATTACTTTGGATATATTTAGGCAGGCTGTACAGCAACATCATAGTAAAACATCCATACATCCAGCTGCATGGTCATCGGATCGTCTTTGTTTGGCCTCTATACCAAACCAGAATTGGACTAACTAATACACCGATGCATGTTGCACACTATTTAACGTTAGTAATTCTCCGGTTCCATGTTTTAGATCCAGCCATCTGAGCAACACAACATCCAGTCTGGTCTCGTCACGGCACACAAGCTTCACACCATCAGCCTCAAGGCATCCGGTCGATACTCGACTGGCCAAATATCGACATCGGATGGCACACTACCATAGTTTGCACCATTGTTTTCTCTGCCGACCTCAACTATGGAGCGCCCTGCCAAGCGGCAGCGAGTTGACGACATGGTACTTCCAGCACCTCAGTCTCTTCGGCGTTCGATCAGCCCCCCAAAGAAGAAGCAACGCGATCCTACAGTCATCAAGTCACCATGGCAGCTTACGTGGATCAGAGATTTACCCGAGGATAACAATCAGGACGCAGTCTCCTTAAAAGACCTACTCGGCGATCCACTCATCTCAGAGTGCTGGGAGTTCAATTTCCTACACAACATTCACTTTCTCATGGATGCGTTTGATTCTGACACCAGGCATCTTGTTAAAGTCCATGTTGTCCATGGGTTCTGGAAACATGAAGATAGTAACCGAATCGCTATAGAGGTACGTTTGCTCGCATTCTCCCGCCGCCCGAAGCACAAGCAGTCGGACTACCTCAACAGCCAGTTCCAGTTCTGTCATTATCGTGTTCCAATTCTTCATAATCTAGGCATCTTGAATGCTGACTCTGACAAGCAAGAAGCGGCCGAGTTCGACAACGTACATGTGCACATCGCCCCCATGCCTGAGATGTTTGGGACTCATCACTCCAAAATGATGATACTGTTCCGGCATGATGACACGGCACAAGTTATTATCCATACTGCAAACATGATTCCAAGAGATTGGACCAACATGAGCAACGGAGTATGGAAATCACCCTTTCTTCCAAAGACAGCCACTGCCCCGTATTACCATGCATCTCCAGAAGAGCACCCCGTTGGCAGTGGTGAGCGATTCAAGATTGATTTGCTGAACTATCTGAGGTCCTATGATCAGCGAAGACCAATATGCAAGACGCTGACTGATCAACTTGTCCATTTCGATTTCTCGGGTATCAAGGCCGCCCTTGTTGGGAGTATTCCAGGCAAACACGACGCTCGAGATCTATCTGAGACTTCATGGGGTTGGGCAGCTCTCAAAAGGTGTCTGCAGCAAGTTCCATGTCGGCAGCAAGACGACGCAGAGGTGGTGGTTCAAATCTCCTCAATCGCGACTCTAGGGGCAAAGGACGACTGGCTTCAAAAGACACTGTTTGAACTTTTGTCTCGATGCAAGAACTTGAGTCTTGGCAGGCCAAAGTTCAAGGTCGTTTTCCCTACTCCTGACGAGATACGGCGATCACTAGATGGCTATGGTTCTGGGGGTTCAATTCACACTAAAATCCAGTCACCGCAACAAGCGAAGCAGCTTGAATATCTCCGTCCCATATTTTACCATTGGGCCAATGATTCATTTAATGGAAGAGGTCTGTTGAGTCCTGAATATGAATGTCTAGATACTGACCAGATAACCTCGTGAGCAGATTTACCGACCGATGCTCTGGTTAAGGAAGGGGGTCGAAAGCGTGCAGCCCCTCATATCAAAACGTACATACGGTCCAATGCAACGTCAATCGACTGGGGGCTCTTGACATCAGCAAATCTTTCAAAGCAGGCTTGGGGTGAGGCTGCTCGCCCTACAGGAGAGATGCGAATCGCATCCTGGGAGATTGGGGTGCTGGTTTGGCCCGAGCTTCTAGAACCAGGTGCCATCATGGTTGGTACGTACAAGAAGGACATGCCAGAGCTCAGTAAATGTCAAGAAAAAGATGAGGAAAAGAAGCCGACAGCGATGATCGGTCTGCGAATACCGTACAATACGCCTCTACAACGGTATGGGAGCGACGAAATACCGTGGGTTGCATCAATGGCGTACGATGAAGCTGACTGGATGGGCCAATCATGGAGGTCGGGCTAGTTGCCGTTCACGTGCTGTTGTAATACCTCCTGCATCATAGATTGGGAGCTGTGAACCCTGTTGGTCGAGTGATCCAATGATGTTTAAGAGTTTTAGCTTTTGGAGCCGCATCTGTAAGGGAACTTGGACGCCATTTCCTGTATTCACAGGCCGCAAACCGTCCCGAACGTTCAAACGACGATCCAGTCCCACCAATTGAGTGAGTGTTGAGTGGAAAGACCCTTGAAAGTTAACGAGGGATGGGAGTTCTGACATTTGGAGCCAGCAATGGCATCTGGCGTGGTTGATGTGTTTCCGCGGCAGAAGACTAAAGACAGGAGGCGGAATACAGAAGAAATGCGCATGTGTAATCCGATTGAGTCAAAAGATTGCAGACAGGGTAAAGAGTCTCTCGCTCTAATGCTCGGAGAACTCCATGGCCCATGATCGGTCTATGCCACCTGATTGCCGACTTATGTAAACCGCGCGCCCTACTTGTAATAGACTAACTAACTAACTAGTATGGGTGCACAAAGTGTGGGTCTCTGGTCTTTGGCTCACACTCAAGACAAGGAAGGAAGGTCGTGCCATGTGAATGGATGGATGTTTCAAGGAAAGTGCAGTCGTTGGTCGATTTCGCCTTTTTCCAAGCCAAGCTCAATCTTTGGTTACTGAACTTTTACAGACATAATCACCACCACTTTTTCTTCCACCTTCATTATCGAGGTGTGAGTCTGGAGTCTGAAGAGTCCAAATTGTCTTGAATTAATTTACTCAATTGTCTAGTCTTCGGTCTTTGTGAAACCATTGTACCCCATTTGCTCACTTGACAAGAATCATTTTCTGGGTCTTTTTTATTACATTTTTTTCATCCTCTACTCTTCACTTTCTCTCGTCGGTGGCGTCTCGCCCATCGCGCAAATCTCGACGTACTACTACGTTGCAGTGAATTCCTTCATCTGCGAGGGTGATTTCTCTTCAATACACCCAAAAAGAAAGAAAAAAAACTTGCAACCAACCTTTGTTTTCCCCTCGATTGCTTCAAAAATGGGTGGAAATCATGGAACGGGGTCGTCCCCTCGCGGCACTCCGAGCGCTCGAGGTGCCACTCCTGCAGCTGCAGTTCCTGGAGTTCACTCTGTTCTAGGCACCTCATGGCGTTCCGTGGGAGTTGGCTCGCCTCTCGCCGAGCAGTATCTAGCTCGAGATATCGCCGAATGCTCTGATGACGATGTCGAGGACAACGCTATCGACGATGCCTCTGATGCCGAGCCTGAGATTGGCATCACCATGTACCGTCGCCCAAGCGGTGTCGCCTTTGGAGGTCGTCCCGTCTTTAGTCCCCAGGTCATGGACGAGCCAGCCTTGACAGCTCTTGAGAGAAAGCAGTCTCGCCAAGCTGAGCGTAGCTTGCTGCGCGACAACCACGTCTTGCCACCAAAGCACTCTCACCAGGAGGACGGAGTCTTGACTCGGGCTTATCGACGCATCTTCAGCACAAAGGTCCCTCATCCCGACGAGGAGAGCCCTTCCGCAGGCCAGCCTCCTCACGAAACCTCTCCTCTCTTGGGTGCTCGCACCGATGCCTCTTCTGGCTCCCTGGATGATCATCTCGACGAGGCTTGGGAGCAGGCTGTTGCAGACCATCGCATTCACACAACCTGGCAGCGAGAGTCAAAGACCATCATAACCTACTCGGCTCCGCTCATCATGACTTTCCTTCTTCAGTATTCCATCAACGTCACCAGCGTCTTTGCCGTTGGCCACATGGGCAAGATGGAGCTAGGCGCCGTGTCATGTAAGTGGCCTTTCAAGCTTTTGGTGTAACCAGCGATTGAGCTACAGTTGCTGTGTACCAAACAACTTTAGTCTATGTGAATGTCCCACTGACCCCGTCTATCTAGTGGCCAACATGTCGGCAGCCATCACCTGCCTTGCTCCCTTCCAGGGCCTGGCCACCAGTCTCGATACCCTCTGTGCGCAGGCTTACGGCTCCGGGCACAAGCATCTGGTTGGGCTGCAGTTCCAGCGCATGACTTGCTTCCTCTTCTGTCTCAGCGTCCCAGTCGCCATCATCTGGTGGTTCTCGGAAGACATTCTCTATCACATACTCCCCGAACCTGAGTCAGCCCGTCTCGCTGGTCTTTACCTCCGCGTCATGATCTTTAGTATCCCCGGCTTCATCCTCTTCGAGGGCGGTAAGCGCTTCACCCAAGCCCAGGGCCTGTTCCGTGCCACCACCTACGTTCTCCTCCTCGTGGCTCCCTTCAACGTATTCCTCACCTGGTTGCTCGTCTACAAGCTGGAATGGGGTTACGTCGGTGCTCCCGCTGCCGTGGCAATCTCGGACAACCTCCTCCCCTTGTTCCTCTTCCTCTACATCAAGTTTGTTGATGGCTACCAGTGCTGGGGTGGTTTCACAAAGCGAGCCCTCTCCAACTGGTCCGTCATGATTCGCCTGGCTCTGCCTGGAATGATCATGGTTGAGGCTGAGTGGCTTGCCTTTGATATCCTCACTCTTCTATCCAGCCGACTTGGTGCCGAGTATCTCGCAGCTCAGAGTGTTATCGCAACCATCTCAAGTATCTCGTACCAGATCCCTTTCCCTATGTCCATCGCTGCTTCTACGCGTATCGCCAATCTCATTGGTGCTGGTCTTGTCGAGCCGGCCAAAGTCACGGCTGTCGTGGTATGTCAATCTTCTTCCCCCTCTCCCCTATTCAAATCGGTTTCACGGATTATCTTCTAATACCATCTCATCCTAGGCTTTCGGCGCTGCCTGTATCATCGGCGTGTTCAACCTTACAGGGTACTACTGCCTTCGTTTCTACTTACCACTTCTCTTCACCAATGACGCAGAAGTCATTGCGCTTGTTGCTTCTTGTCTTCCCATCGTGGCCATAATGCAGGTCTTTGATGGTCTTTGTGCCGGCGCTCACGGCTTGCTTCGTGGACTTGGAAAGCAGTCCATCGGCGGGCCTGCAAACCTCTTTGCGTACTATGTCGTTTCCCTTCCCTGCTCGCTTGTCTTGACCTTTGTTCTCGACTGGCGCCTCGAAGGTCTCTGGGCCGGTGTCACCGTTGGCGCTATTGTGTAAGTCATGTTCTCCGATGTCTCGTTTCAGTCAAACATGACGTGGACTAATTTGCTGGCAGTTGCGCATCGATCGAGTATATCTTTTTGCTCAGAACAGACTGGCACAAGGCCGCTGTGGAAGCGGCCTCCCGAAACGCCGCCGGTTAAACAAAGGTTTTTGCACGAGGTCGCTGCATTTAGCCGCGGACGAAATCGCTTTGGTGTAACTTGAATATGCGGATGATTTTATTGAGTCCTAAGACATGATCTGAGTCTGGCGCAAAGCACTCAAATGAGGAGAAACTATTAAGGGGGATATGTGTACCGAATGGATGTGTTTTGGGGCATATTGGATGATGATAAGTTTTGTGTTGAAATATCACCGTATAATCTACTTAATTGTTGATGTCTGTGTTTTACGTAACGATATTCTCACGATAGTTGCATCTTTCCGACCAGTTCGCACTCTCGAAGTTGGTATTCTCCTGTGAACGCCATCTTCGTCCCAAGGTTCATCCATGTAAAAGACATATGCGCTGTTTGTGGTATTACACCAGGCCTGAATCCTTTCGTGTCTAGCCTCTACCATCCTCCATTTCTCTTATAACCAGGCTGTCTAAGCCTCTTTGTACATTCTCTCTCTGCCCTGGGAACGCTTTTCCGCCTCCTCTTTTGCGCATCGCTTGGTACAGAAACACACACATAACATATCCTCTACAGTCAACCGTAAAATATGACGGGAAACAATCAATCCGTGTGTATAAATCATCTAGCGAAGCATGGAGTGACTGCGAATGCCCTTGGGTCCCATCTCACTGTGAAAAGCGTCAGTAACACGTCTTCTTTGTCGTCCTCTCCTTCGAAGAGGGAAAGATGGGTGCGGGAAGGAGAAACTTACTTGTAGTCCACTCTACTCAAACTCATGAGCCGCTGGGCTTCGAGGGACTGCGCGTCTAGGTTGGTGTGTACGCAAAAGGCGAGGCGAGCTGCAACCTGAGCGCCGAGAAACATGCATTCTTCATAGCCGTTCTTGGTCCACTCACTAAGATACGAGGGGAGCACGGCCGTCTTGATGCTCGTGGGCGTCTGGCTGTGGAAGTGGTGGCCCACAGCAGCAGGGCCGCCAGCCTCGGAGCCAGCCTGGGGTGTCGTGACAGCGTTGTTAGCCATGCCGGCGGCGTTGGTGCCTCCGACTGCGGCGGCGGTAGTAGCGGCCTGGAGGAGAGGGTTCACGCCGCTCGAGGAAAGCTGATGCGGGACGCCGGTGAAGGAGCCCGTGGGGGTCTGGGCACCGGTCCCGGTAGGGGTGGCCATGTTGGAGGGGAGCTCAGAGGTGAACATGGTGGCTGTTGAGGGGGAGACTAGGTGGCGGGCGTTGAGGGTCTGGAGAATGTTCTCCTTGAGGCCGCGAAGACGGGAGCCGTTGCCGACAAAGACTAGGTTGTCCCAGCAGGCAGGGCGCATGTACATGTCGTCGATGCCTTGGATAGTGTGGTAGATGGCGCTGACGATGCGGTCAATCTCGACACGGTCGGCGAACTTGAAGCGCTCAAGCCCAACCTCGATGTCCCGTCTTACACGCTTAGGTCGCCTCTCGAGGGTGTCATTAATGGTAGTAGTGGTGGTGGTCGTCACAGTTGTCGTAGGGTTGTCTTCGGGCTTGGGCTCATCCGCGGGCTTCGTCCCCGATGTCTGAGCTTCACCTTCGCCTTCAGGGATCTTTGGTGCCTCGGCCGTGGTGGCATTGTCCTCTGGCTGGGCAGCGTCGGTCCCGTTTAATGCGCTCTCGGGCTTCGCACCCTCCGCCGTGCCGATGGCGACATTGGTAGTTTGGTTTACAGTTTCGCTAACCTTGGCGGTTGGCGGCACCTCCTCTTGAATAATCTCCTCAATGAAGAAAGTGTTGTGCGTTCTCTTGGAGTTGGGTAGACGGACGGCCTTTGCGTTGCCAGAATCAGCATCCTTGTCACCCTTCTTTCTGCCACCCTTGCCCTTCTCCTTCTCTTTCTCCTTCTTGGCTAAAAACTCCTTGGTCTGTCCGCTGGTAACGATGGCAGCCACATCAAGCACGCCGTCGTCGTCTCCGTTGCCATTGACATCGTCTCCATCCTCGGCCTCTATGGTCTTGGGCTTGGGCGCTTCTGAGGCTACACCGTCTGTTGTCGCGGTCGTATCCTGAGTAGGCGGTTGAGGCAGGCCGGCTGTGCTCTCGTGGGGAAGGTCCATCAGGTTCTGTGCTGTCCCAACATAGGGTAACACCTCGCAGATGGTGCTCTTCTTCAGCTGCTCGGCCATAGAGTGGTTGAAGCCCTTGCTTTCTAGTAGCTTTAATAGTTTCTGAGTAAACACATCGCCTCCACTTGGCTGGCTCTCCTGGTCCGAGGCGCCGAGGTCGGTATGGTTGACGACACGCCCGTCGTGGATCGCCGTCACGTCCACCTTCTGGAAACCGATGTCAACTACCGTCAAATTAGGCCACTTCAAGCCGTACTGCGTGGCGATACCGCTGTGGATAAGACACAAAGAGGGCGTGCGGGTGTTTTCGAAAATGTATCGAGCAATGGTTTCACAATCGGGGCGTGTCCACTGAGGCGATGCCATGAGCATGATGGGCGTGTTGTGGTATGTCGTTGTAAGCAACCCGTGCACATGGTCGAGGAAGGCAAGGAAGGCGGCCATGTTGACGATACGTCCAGCTGCAAGATACAATCAGTTCGTGAGCTCCCAAGACTTGAGGTACTGTAGCCGACTCGCCCGCAATCGGTCCTTGGGCATGGGAGACTAAGACCTACCTTGAATGGGATAGACAGCACCATCATCCTCGTCCATGTCCTCCACCCACTCATCCTCCTCGATACCATTGACAATCGTCGTGCGCTTCGTCCTGTGATAGGGCGCCCACAGGTCGCCATCAGCGAATATGCGCGTGGGCATGCGGCGCGCAGGAAGTGTCAACTCGCCGCATCCCAGCTGGGCCAGTGTGGTTTGGCTTCCAGGGCAGATGATGAGGACCTGCTCCTCGCGCCACTTGCCGGCAGTGCTCGACATCTTGACCTTTTGGTGCTGGGATCGGGCACTGTCCAAGTTCTTTTTGGGTGTGGCTGTCTGGTTATCGTCGTCGTCGTTGTGTCGCGAGTTTGAATGCTGTAGGGAATCTTTGCGCGCCCTGAGAGTGTAGCGTGGCGCCGGGGACGCGCTGGTTGTGGCTGTTCCTGCTGCTGTGGCTGTGGTCGGGAATGGAACAGCTGATGCTGACTGCTTCAACGTCACGTGATGGCCAACTACATCAGCTTTCCCTCGTTTCTTATGCACATAAGACATGGTGTCTATAGGACTAACTCTTGGTAGACTCAAGAATGTGCAAAATGGACTAACTAGGTTTGGTCAGGGAGAAAACTTAACAAGAACTTCTGGTAATAATGGGATTCAACCATAAGTTTGTTCAAACAGAAGCTATTCACTGCAAACCACTTCACTTACACATGGCTCGTTCACGACCCATTGTAATCACTATTCACTCCTCACGTCTATATATTGTTGATGAGTGTTGCTATTTGCACCACAACCATATGCTTACTCCCACTAAGCTCAAGGTAAACTAAATGTATAGATACTATAGCTATGGTCTTGTGGCCTTATGGTCTTATTTTATTTATTGCTAGTTGCACTATAAGCCTAAACCTAAGAGTGGTAGAACACCCTGTTGCAGCTACATCATGAGTCTAAGTACCTGATTTTATATTTGGGTCTGGTACGAACAGTAAGACGCTTGTTGATATATCACTGTTCTATACAGGCACATTTGTCAATAGCTTTGAAGACAGATCACAAAATGAACATACATTTTGCATCTCCACCGGGACCAACAACTGAGAGCCAAGCAAGCTACAAATAAATCTGTACCTGTATTGTATTCCAACATCATTTAGAACGGCATGGTGCTTTTTGTAAGCCTACCCCATAGACGGGAAACTGCAGCTAACTCCTTCGCAGCTTGCTGCGCCCAAGTGTCCCATTATACACATCATCATCGTAGGTAAAGTCCATCCCATTCACGCAAGACGCTTCCCAAGTTCGCTATCGGCTCTCTGCTGCCCGAGGATGCAATGAAACCGCAATGACTCCCGTAAAACGCCGTTAAGGGGGTGGGTGCCCAGCAAAAGACCCCATTACAACATACGCAACCAAACTATCGACATCGAACATCATCAACAACTGTCAAGCTCGTTTTGCTTTCAAGAGGATGTCGGTATCCTTCATCCTCAACAATTCACTCGTACACCATAGAGGGTCATTACCTCATCATCAATATGTTGTTAGACAACCGTAGTCGTGTTGGGAGTCGCCTCCTTCGGTCTCGTTGTCTCTTCCTCGTCATGCTTTTCCTTCTCATTCTGTTCGGCTTGCTTTGTCGGCTTTTTGGGCGTCTCATCCTCAGTCATATCGTCGGCGACTGAGTAGGGGCGGTCCGAGGTTGGTGTTGTAAGGGATGCTCCATCAAAACTCCATCGGTCCTCGGTGGCACCCGTGTAGATCGACGAGCTATGCTTCTTGGTAATCACGTCTGAGTTACCCGACTGTTCTAGCTGGGGGACGTCCAGGGAGGTCTCAGCCGTGTTGATGTTGTTCTTCTTCTCAGGCTCGTCGGTCTTGGCCGCTTCAGCGTTGACGTCTGCAGTGGGCTTGGGGCTGCTAGGCTTCGTCTTGCTGGTCTCGAGCTCCGTATTCTTGACCTCCTCTGCAGGGAAGAACTCGGCATCTGAATCCGACGACTTGTCTCCTTCAATCTTGAGAGACGCAGGTTTGGTCGGCTCCGGCTTAGGTTCCTCAGCCCTTCTCTCCTCAAGTCGGACTTTCTCGACCTTGAGTTCTCGAGGCCTGAGGTAGGGTGAAGACTGAGACCTAGGTTGCTGCTCATCATCCGATCGCAGATCTTCTTCGCTGAAAGCTTGTCGAAGGGGACTACGAAGGCTAGCGACATCACCAATTTCGCTCTTGCTCGATCGGGATGTGCGGGCTGGGCTTCGCGTGGGTAACGGGGGAGGAATTCGCTTTGGGATATTAACCATGTTGCCCTTGACGTGGATCACTCGTGAGGCGACGGCCTGAGTTCTAGCGGGTTGCACAGCAGCCACCTCAAAAACAACAGGCTCTTCGTCATCATCCTCATCCTCATCCAGGTCGTCTTCGTCATCCGCATCGCGGCCGCTCTTATCGTCGTCGCCATTGTCGTAGTTGCTCGAGGCCCCATCAGTATCAACTTGTGCTGACTGGTCAACCCTGAGGCTGTCCTTCTCTACCATGGTCGTGCCAGTGGGGCTCGTGACATTGGCAGGGGTCGTGTTCCCGCTGAAATGTCTTATAGGTGTCAAGTCGACCTTTGTGTAATCCACTTCTTCCTCTTCTTCCGTCACATCAAGGATTTGTGTCCGAGAGGCCCGATCAAACCCGTCCTCGCTTTGTCCTGGGCTGGGCGTTGTCTCGGGAGTAGCTCCGACATCTGTCTGAGTTCCCGCGTCGGTCATCTGACTCTTGACGGTGCGCGACGACATGTAGCTACCACGATTGCTCCTTGAGACAAACGTCTCCATGCTTTGCCTGTTGAACTTGGAGAAGGCAGGGCTGGTTGGCATAGGGTTGGCATCGAACTGGCTGCTAGCTGGTCGTAATCGAGAACCGGCCTCACGAATTTCCATTCCAGCCATTTCTAACGCCAGGACACCAAACGGATCGGGGTCATCTGCGTTGAGCATTCCAAAAGGGGTGCGAGGAGATGCGGGAGTGGATGACTTTGGTGTCGCAATCATGGCGTCTCCGGGCGCCGGCTCGATGGCGATCTTGTTGATGGCAGAAGAATCGTAATCGGTCCTTCCTTCGGCCATTTTGATGACTTCAAAAAGCGCCTGGGTCTCTTCAACGTGCCGGGCTACGTTGCCAGCGAGGATGTCCATTTGCGTAACTGGGCTCGAATAGAAGCGCTCGTTCTCGTTTCCCCTTTCGGTTAAGATACAACCGTTGAGGTTTACGATCTGTGTTTGGCCACGCGATTTCATATATGTCAAGACGGTATTACCCAAGTCTTTCCAACGAATATGCGACTCATCAGAGTCCAACGTCACAAGTGGGCCACTAGTAAGACCAACATCTTCGCCAAGAGTAACGCGAGGCTTCGTAATAGACTCGAGAGCGGCCAGGTTGTTGATAACGAGCACACAATCGTAGATATCGATACCGATTATAAAGCTGAGGGTAGGAGTGTGGAGCATGATTCCAGAGGGAGGTGACCAAGTGCCGTCTGACTTGCGGGCGATGAGGATGCCGGAACCGCCGGAACCTGTCATCCAGAGGCCACTTCGCATACAAGTGAATATCGCAATACCAGCGGCATTCTGGATGATACGTCGAGGGATCTTTTTGGTGACTCGCGATGGTGATACGGGCTCGGTGCTGGTGGGAGTGGTGGGTTGTGGTTCCTCATCGTCAATCGGCGCCAAACATCCATCAGCTACATGAACATGTTAGCAGTCATTTTGGTGAAAAGCTGCATGCGGATAGACGTACTTGAGAAGGATTTTAAAATGCGAGCAGCCTTCTCGCATTCTCCATCCAGGGTGGCAGGCCAGAATGCCTCTCGCTGGATACAGCCGTTTGCATTGGCGGCAGCTGTATTTATCCTGGCCAGGGCACTGGAGTTCGCAACAGTCATAGTACTGGAGCGGTTCGAGGACCAACCGAAGAGGCTTGGGCGGGTGCCCGACGACCTCTTGTCCCACGAGGGGAGAAAGGAGGAAACTCGTTGCATGGCGGGTCGTCTTGCCTCTCCGTCGCCGCCGTCTGGGCCTGGCGGAGACACGACAGAGAGGACAGGGACCAGAGGAAAGCTATTGTTGTGGCTGTCGATTGAACTGCGAAAGTAGCTGGTCTTTCTCGGGTGAGTCCTGGGGGAGGAAGTAGTTGTTGTTTCTAATTCTGTTGTCGATCTTTGTGTCGCCGAGGTGGAGAGGACGGGAGAGGAAACGGGGGACGAGACGGGAGTCGAGACGGGAGTCGAGACGGAGGTGTGAGACGAAGCCGAGGAAAATAGTGAAGAAGTTGAAGCAACAGAAGATACCGAGTTGGAGTCTGAGAGAGTAGGCGAGGCGATGACGGGCCTCTTGACGGCCCTGACGGCGTTGCAGTCTTGGTCCGAGGCGTGGCTGAAGTGGTGGGAGCGGAATACGTGAGGGTGGGCGTCTGAGAAGTGGGCGCTGTGGTTGGCGCCTACAGTTGGACTGGCTCGTGCTTGGACGGCGTGCTGGACAGACTGGGACAAAGTCGACGATGGGGAAGACTGGGTATTAAACTGGCTGCTTGACTGGGCCTGCAGCTGGGCTGATGGATCCTGAGACGACACAGCGGCCTTCGGCTGGGACTGGCTTGGCTGGGTCAAAGACTGGGACGGGAGATGATGCTAGCAGCAATTAGGATAACCTGTCAGTGCGGGTGGGTGACGTGGGCCATTGAGCGATTGGGAGATGATGGGAATGTCGGGGGAGCAACAGCCCTGGAAGGACGAGAAGCAGGGATGTAGAGTGTGGCAATTAAGAGCTGCAGTTTTGGAGGAGATGAAATGATGGAGGATGCGGTCCTCGAGGCTCGAGGGCGACGAAGGAGATGAGACGAGATGCCGTGGATGTGAAAGGGTCTTGCCAAAATAAAATAAAAGTAGGAGACCTAGACAAGACGACGGGAGAAAGCCATTGATGTCTAGGTGTCTATGAAGGTTGAAGAGGTGAGAAGTAAACGAAGAAGTTGAGAACAAGACGAGGGGAGGTTACCAGTACCAGACTACCTAACGTTAACTAGTTCTGGCGCCTTCCTTGTCCTGATAATTCTCTTTTCTTTCCGTGTTCCGTCTAGTTTTACTTTCTCTTGACTTGACAAGTACAATAGCAAGAACCGTTGGTAGAAGAGACAATACAGGGGAAGGAGGGGCTTGTCGAAGTCAAGGTATTGAAATAGTCATGAGAAATAAAATAGTGTACCTGAAAAAGGGTACTACGGGATGGGAACAGGAGGGTGGGAGAGTTCCTGTGAAGTGATGGTGCGCTGGGATCGGGGTGTGTGTCGCAAGCTTAGGTGGTGGAAAGGTAAAATGGCCCGAGGAGCAAGGGTGGGGGTGATGGGCAAGTACAACTAGGTACTTTGGGATGATGCAAGAGCTAACCACCAGCCGAGGCGGAGCTGAAGCTAGAACTAAACGGCTGAAGCCTGCACGTATTGTTTCCTTTTTCTTTCCTTGCTTTTCTTTTCCTGCTCTTGGTGGAGGCATCACCGTTCTGTCCATGAGACATGTAGGTCATGGTGCTCGAGTCAAGGAGAGGTTGGTGTGTGGAGGGGTAGTAGTTTGCGAAAAGAAATAAGGACAGGAAAGTAAAGAAAGAGACAACAACTTGTCTCTACATGCCTACTTACAGTATCACTACTACTAGTCCGCCTCGTTGTTGTCGTTTTTGACATCTCCGTCGTCGTCGTCGTCGTCGTCGTCGTCATGGTTCGAGTAGCATTGCTTCCGCCCCATCGACCAAAACGCCAACTTCCACTTCCGCCGCCACTCTTGGTCTGGTCTTTCATAACGACGTCGTAGCTAGACACGCTGGGATAGTCTTTGAAAAGATCACGGGGTTTGTTAGTCTTGAGATTTGTCCGTTGGTCAGAAACATGTGAGTTTTCTTGTCCCAATGGGTGTGAAGACCTTTATGTGTTGAAGGTACCATTACTGTACATGCATGACAATGCTTGTTGCTTGTACAGTTGACTAGGTCCTGTCGAGGGGAACTGGACCATCTTTGGACTCGATAAAGAGAGAAGCGAGGATTGGACTTGATGTAATGTTTGATACGACGCAAACAGTGAGTTTTCGTATTTGGGGGAGAGGGGCCGTGCCTTAAGCCGAAGCGGACAAGGATGAAGATGGGATGAAAGTAGAAGACAAACAACAGAACAAATAAATAAGAGAATATAACTACCTGGTCTGGTTCCGACTCGTCTTATATCGTCCGAATAATCGTATCGCTGCGAGTGCGTGTGTGTGTGTGTGTGCCCGCACCAGGTGGCATCTAGGATACCATAGCTCGTTCACAGGGTCCTCCTCCCTTGGACACACGGATGCTGTATTAGTCGGTTGAAAGCTGGAGAGTAATAAATCGGTTACGGGTCGTCGAGTCAGCAATAAAGGCTTTGTTTTTTGGTTGAGTATGGCCCTTTACAACATTGGAAAGTGCAAAGTCAGGACAGAAGAGAAGATAGTTGAAAGTTGGAGAGACAAATGAGAGGGAAAAGGGACGGTTCAGGGTCTTTCCCATTTCTTCCCTCTTGTTCTTGCTTGTTTCCTTTCCCCTTCGCCTTCCATTATTTCATATCCCCTTTTTTTTTCACTTTCGAGACATTAGTATGCACAGTGAAATGGTCATGATTGATCATGTACTGTAATTCGCTTGTAGAACTGGCCACTTTCATGGGTGTCTTTGCCATGCCGTGCCTTTTTTCCCCTTTAGAGCTACTTTACTTTAGCGGTGGGTTTGTGACCACTCTGAGGAACGGTCACATTCCAGTCACACGTACTCCGTACAGTTGTTGAGAAGGATTCTGAAACTAGGTACCACCTCAACTCCCATAGGCCTGTTTGTTTGCCTCGAGACAGCTACCTATATTGTGATGGGGGGTGAAATAGCTGAGGTGCTGACCGACAAATGCCTACTTCCGAGGTAAACGCCAGGCGAAAATCACGAGTAGAGTGATGAACAGTTATTGGCTAATGCAATGGTCAACACTAGGAAAAACTCAATTGCCTCATATTCCAGTCTTGAAAGTTTTGCGTACCTGAGTCAAGGAATGCTGGTTGGAAACCGTCAATCAACCACGAGCCAAGACTAACGGTGACCGAACCCTTAGATGTTTGGCAAACCATTAATTGGCAAGTCACTCGAGCGAGTGAATGTTGTACACGATAAAAGCAACAAGTCAAGGTAGCAATTGGATAGAATAAGGTGATGGTATTACACGCCGTGCGTAGTTCCTTCCTCTTGTTCTTGACTCCCAACTTTCTTTCTCTTGCTTGTTCTGGATCTGGTCGCTGACACCGTTGTTAGTCTCCCTCCCGGTCCGACCCCGCTTTTTGCCATGTGCTCTTCTGCTGACTAACATCAATATGCATTTCTTGACTTTCAAGTTCATCTTGATATCTTTATTGGAGGGAGAGAAAAGGGAGGATAGATGGGACTTGGCATGTCTCAGTACGCTGCAATGAAGAAATGATACTCATTCCAGAAGGAAGAAAGGTAAGGGGATGATATATTCTCTAAATCACTATTATCTTTTTTTTTTCTGTCTGATATTATTTCTCGAATAAAGGTATCGATTATACAAACCATCATATCGGTAGGTAGGTAGTTAGTTAATGAGAGGATGCTGGATGGACCGTGGGCTAGATCAAATCTGATCTAAATCCCACATGCAAAAAGCAAATCAAATCTTTTCAGATAAACAAGACAACCCACCTACCTACCTACCTGTCATTATGGAGGACTCGACAGGGGAGATGCTTGAATTGTTTTGCATCATTAACCAACCCCCTGTTCCTGTTTTATTTTTTGCTTTTTTCTCTCCGTTATACAACTACGACTGATGCATTTAATGTTGCATTCGTTCAATTCATTGTCTGTGTTCGATTCTTGTATGTGTTCCTGAGAGGGTTTTCTCTCAAACAGGTGCGCTTTCACGCATCAACGACGTAGTAATTACAGGTACTCATCATACTACTAGGTGGCTGATGTGACTGTAATTAGAAGGCCTTATCTGCTTGTTTTCTTCCATAATCTTGGTACAAAGGAACGCGCACGAACACAGCATGTCGAATCAGTCCCTCCTTAATATATGGCGTTTCACATACAGCAATTAACTCGAGACGATATCGTGAGTTAGAGTATTTAACTCCCCCAGGCCCGGTCAATACGACGTAAACCTTATCCTCTTTCTTTTTCATCTTGTCCCTCTTTTCTCCAGGTTTGTCGGTTTTTTAAGGACACTATTATCATAGTCATTACCTCAATTCGACTCTCTTACACACTACCAAAATCCTGCATACGAGGTACTCTTTTTCCTCCTTTTTGCTATATGTTCTGCTCTACTAACTAGTTATAGTTAGAATTGTAATTTCGTTTCTAGCTCACCCACGAATCCATCGAGATTCAGGGAGACAAAAGGTAAACCCCTCGATAAAATTCCGATGGGAATGATATGAGACACAATTGACAGAGCGAGGGAGAATAGTTAAAACAGCTCCAGCTCTCTTTTCTTTCCGTCCTCATATGATCCTATGCTTACATTCCACTGACTATAATGACTAACACCTACAATATAGGGGCCTGAAATAATGTAAGGGGGGCCCCACAGGGACAGGGGGGTCAGGAAAGTCACTTTTTCGCTAACATATCTTAGAAAGGCTAAATTAAAGCTATTTAAACTACTGTTTCATATGCCTTCTCCTAGCATCTATAACATCCTGATAATGCTAAGGAATTTAAGATAATAGCTCTTAAAGCTAGTCTTTTAATGTCACGGCCTGGTCTCACCTGACAGAGGAGTGCTTAAAAGAGCAGCTAGTGTGCCTAATGATTGCTACAATAGCGATTATTGACCAATCTTTTGCCCTTTGGTATAGTGGTTAAGGCACAGCCATAACACTTGCAAATCCGCCACCCAGAACACCAGAAAATCAAGAAGAAGTTGACGAATAGCTCTGGCATACGCCTAAGACCTCCCAAGAAGTCGACCAATAGATTGAGCTTATATAACAGAACTTTTAGCATGCTGGCCGTGGCCTAATGTTACGGGCTTTGCTACGGATCTCGGGCATGGACGGTGCCCACGCAATTTACCACTCACACGATCACTCACGTGAGCTCCCCTTCATAAAGAGGCAGGAAGGCTAACCTCATCTTAGACTCTTTAGCTTAGCTACATTCAATTGAGGCACCTCTATTGTTGACCAACAACAGGCTTGACCCCTTACACCTAAGAACCTTAAAGAGGAAACTCGGTCAGGTATTAGATCAAAAGAACGCTCATATAGCTACCTTAGAGGAGAGAGTGAACTTTCTAGAGAAGGAGAGGGAGTTACAAAAGCCATTAGGAAGAAAGGCCGTTAAATATGACCCTAATGAGAGGTTTGCGCGGATACTAGAGATCGCATGTGCAAAATGGAAAGTAGAAAAACAGCTAAAAAGTCAGCATGTGAAAAAGTCACGCAAAACACTAAAAGGCTTATCTCAAACTATGTCAATAGATAGAGAAGAGCCAGGTGATGGATATCCCTCATTAGATAGTTAATTTGACTTTAATTGGGAGAGAAATAATTAAGTTACTAATGCTATGCATTTAAAAGTGAGGGTATTCCAAGATGCTCAAAGTGGGGTACTGACGAAAACGGGGGTAGCAATGTTATAATTTTTAACTTATAGCTATTTTGAGCTTAGCTTTGATTTTTAATAGTTTATCTAAAATTATAACTTAAGATGTAAAACTAACTAATTAACTTGCTTGTCTAGTTATATTGAATACTGGCGATTATATAATCACATACAAGCAGATGTCATTACAACTAGGTCTAGATTTTGCATATTGTGTTGGAGGGCAATGTTTTTCACTTTTTGTCTTTATAGTTTTCCGTAGTGGTCACGTGGCTCAACCTACAAAGACCACTCTCTCAAGCGCAACCAGAGAGGGAGGCAAGGAGTTTTTCAACAAGCAGAACATCATAAATTGAAACAGTTATTATGCCCAGTTAAGGGGTCTTTATTCTTATTTTGAAAGTGAATATCATTTGATCAATTGATCAGGAAATTATATATTTTGTTTTATATTGTTGATTCAGTCTTGATAAGTCAGAGATTCTCAGTTGAGACTGTGATATT
>JABFEV010000797.1:0-37966 GCA_013618395.1 Fusarium domesticum | reverse complement strand
TAAGTAGTGTATGCAGATACGAGACTGGTCAACTGAAAAGACAGAAAAGGGAGTGAGAGAGAAAGGAAAGTCGAAGATGAAGCTGAGCACTGTCTAAGATTCAAACCTCGAATTGGGAACGGCTCTTATTACTTGGCAGATCTGATGAGATCATCCATGTCCAGCGACCAGGTTTTCCAAATCAAGACGCGAAGGCAAATGGCGTCAACTATCGAATTATCAAACAGACTATGGAGTACTCCGTAGACACGACCGGATTCGTTCTGGCTTAGGGGCAAGCGATGGAGAAAAGGGGCGAATAGTGATTTGTAAAAATAGAACCTCGTGCGGAAACAAAAAGTGAAGATGGAGGTTAGCGGTGATCGGAGACATGCAGCGCCACACAACTTCGTTTACTCAGGAAGATGAGAGGAGGAGACGTGCATGTAGGATAAACTTACGCTATGAATATTGCGGTAATTATAGCGACAGTGTGGTATTCATGATGATTGAAATCACCCAATCTGTACACCCACACCACAAGATAAGATAAAAATGAGTATATAGATGCATAGATAGATGCATAGATAGCGTAATAACTCGGCCTCTACCATACTAGCCTCGGAAGTTTTACAAATTAGCTAATTAACGCCTGCGTAGATACCCCATCATAAACAACAAACATAAATTGGAAAATGAGATATACGGAGTAAGAAACGTTTAGTTTGTAGAGTCCTCCCAAATAACGTGAGAGCTTTAATACACACCCTGTAAAAATAAAAGCTGGCACCGACGGCTTCGTTGACTAAACAGACGCCCTCCCCTTTTTGGATTAGCTCTAATTATAAATGTTTCAAATCGCCCCTGCCGTTAACATGTACCTGAGGCGGCGTGCTAGGCCTGATAAAGCAAGGGTCGGGAGAGGCTTCGGCCGGGTTGTGAAGGGTGGTGTCGTTGCATGGAGACTAAGGTGAGGTGAATGTTGATTTTTTTTTTCATGCTGGTTTATGGATCCTGTTGCTAAAACTGTTTCTTTCCATTGAACTTTGTTTTGAATCTTTGTTGTAATTATGAGCTGTGCAGGATTATTGATCGCTGGAGAGTCTCAAGGCAAAGCCTAGACCAGGTCGCTGCCCCCTTGCGTGCTTCTGAGAGGGTCCTGTTCAAAGCCCCCCCCTACTCGCATGTGCATAGGCTGCCAAGACGGAATACTCTCAGTCCGCCGCTGTTCCCATAAGTGGGACGCCATTCACACATATTCACACATGTCCTCGCCACCAGCTGTACCGCTCTCTCATTCATCATCGCCCTACTCTTCCATGTCTTCGCCCAAACCAGCAGAAATGTCCTCGATACAGGATATGGATGAGAATAGGAAGATGAAGAACGTCATCAACAACAAGAAGCCATCTTGGCCGCTTTGGAAGAAACTCGCTCTGCTTGGTTTGTTTCTCATCATCGTCATCCCCCTCAGTGTTGGTCTCGGAGTTGGTCTCACTCGCAACAGAGACGGTGACTCCGACTCCGACTCCGACGACAGTGATGACGACTCTTCAGATACTGGCGACACTGGTAATCGCACTTCTATCTGGCAGCCTGAGGTCGGCGCTGCATGGCAAATTGTACTTCTCAAGCCGATTGAAGTCGACGGCCAGGGCAATGTCAGTCCCGACGTTGATATCTACGATATTGACCTTTACGACAACCCCGTAGAAACATTCACTGCTCTTCGCAAGGCCGGCAGAAAGTCTATCTGCTACTTCAGCGCTGGCTCATGGGAGGACTGGCGTGATGACAAAGATGAATTTGATGAGGCTGATCTTGGAAGTGAAATGGACGGTTGGCCTGATGAGCGCTGGTTGAATGTTTCGAGCGCCAACGTCCGAAGAATCATGAAGAAGCGTATTGAGGTTGCAGCCAGCAAGGGGTGTGATGCAATCGATCCCGACAATGTCGACGGATTTGTGAGTGAACATCTTTCGAGTTGAAATTTTCAAGCCTTGCTAATTATGTGCAGCAAAACGAAAACGGCCTCAACCTCACATCAGACGATGCAGTTGATTTTGTCAAGTTCCTGGCCGAAACAGCCAGCTCATTCAACATGTCCACAGGTCTTAAAAACGCCGGCAGCATTATCGAAGATGTTGTTGACCATGTTCACTTTTCCGTCAACGAGCAATGTGCGCAATATTCCGAGTGCGAGACATTCGCAGCCTTTATCGAAGCCGACAAGCCAGTTTTCCACATCGAGTATCCAGATGGAGCACCAAACTCAGTGTCGACTAAATCAAAGAATGAGATCTGTTCTGGTAAGAACAAGTCCGCGGGAACCAAGGGATTCAGCACAGTCATTAAGAAGATGAATCTCGATGGTTGGGTCGAGTACTGTAACGGAACGACGTTTACTACGGAAGTGGGGAAATCGTGAGAGATTGTTTGTGAGTGGAATATTGTAAGATCCACATGTGAAGGGAAGGGGGATGATTGTAGTTGTAATGGGTGGCTTGATATTAGATGTATGCGTTGCAGTAGTTTATTAGATATATTGTTAAAGTCCGTCACAATGATGTTGGTCATTATGCACAGGAAGAGATGTCCTTGTTCCCCTACACATGGTGCCAATGTCCCAGTTCATTGGCAATACTACTAGAGGCCTTGGATGGTCTCATCTTGGCAACTGCACGCTTCTGCACGTGCCTTGTCGCTTGAGCGTAGCTTTTCCTTTACAACTCACCACAGAGCCACTTCTCAAGCGGATGATTGGTGCAGAATAAATTGCATCAATTAGGCCCCACACGCTTTGCCGCTGCCAAGATAATAAGCTTGAATTAAAAGGCCGGGTTAGCCTTCCATCCCCCATTGAGACACACTATCCGGACGTTGATGTGGGCCTGACTAAAGTAGCTTGACCTGCGTTAGTCTGGATCGGTCGCACGATGAATCAGATATTGCGAGCCATGGCTTTTTTTTTTAGATCACATTTCGTGTGTCAGTCAAGGACATGTTTAGCCGATTCGGGCTTTGATGCCTGGCAAAAGATGGTGGGTTGACGTATGTTAGAGTTGGCACTAACAACACAACTACAACTACAACTAACATGCTCTCCAACAGAGAAACTTTGGCTAACGATTCTTACACTAAGCCTTCCCAAACTCGTAGTTGTAGCCCATTCTATACTCCAGAATTTGCAGAACCCGGTTCTCGGAAACGTCCGACAACGTCTGTGATTCTGCCCCAATTTTCCGGCCACTCCGTATAACCCCCGTCGACCTGATTAGTCAAGTGAAGACCTCCAAAACCAAGGCTGTGGATCTGTTTTGCCAAGTGCTCCGGGGTTTCTTGGCCAAGACAAGTGTGCACCATGGCAACGGCCTTTGAGCGGTGCTCAGCTGAGATCTGAGTTAGGCCTTGGTGGAGGAAGTAGTCGTTCCAGTGCCTCTCGGATTGCTCAAATACTACGACGTAATCGGCTTCCTCGTAGTATTCTCGAGCCACCACCACGCCGGGGTTATAGACAACAAGGCTTGAACGATGGATGCCCTTTTGCCATGTCGATCGGGTGCTCTGAGATAGGTGACGCATGTATCCAATATGCTCCGGAGACCACGGAGCCTCATCGAAAAAGATGCCATCGACTCTAAATCTAGAGTTCCAGCCAAGATAACGGCCAATGTCCTGCTCAACCACCTCAGCAGACCGTTCGCCATAGCTGCAGTGGACGTAGCCGATAATCCGGAGATTAGGCAATTGTCCGAGTTGGCTCAGCATTGCACTGTAGCACGCATCTGGGAGCGGGTCTGGACCGGGCCCATTGGCGGGATTGACAATTGCAATGAACAAAATGTTGGGATGCGACTGGGCTGCCTCAAAGATGGGGTTCCAGGCTTTGGGGGTTGGGTAAATGTAGAGCGGAACCATGATGCATGGTGAAGTTTGTGGCCGGGGCATATTGGTGGCTGTTGCGGGCGTGATGAAATGGGGAGGAGAGTGAAGAGGGAGCTGAAAAATATGAGAAGATGGGATACGGAAAAGTGCTTCAAGTTCAACTTCTGATCCTCGTTGACTGTCTGAAGCGATCAGGGGGTAGAGTGTAGAGGTGAGAGTGTCTGGTGTCATTAGGGGGGTACGGTAACTTGCTATTTAGCTACAGACAGCCAAGCCAAGCCAGGCCAGGCAGGGGTATTTTCCCGAGCCACTGATGCTTCGCCGGATGAACTTTTCTAAGAAACAATAACAGACCATCCATGCTATTATTGCTTGATATACCTGCATTAGCCCCCAGCGGAATTAGCCCCGAGCAACTTCGCAAAACTCGCAGGGTAGAAAAATCATGCACGGGAGGAAAGCCTCCCTTTTTCTTTTAGCGCCGGGTCACCGGATTTACCTGCCCCTGAGATAGGGCTCAGGGGGCTAGCAGGGGAACCGTGTTGTGCGAGTCTGCGATGACAAGGACGTCCGTCATTGGAAGAGTCTGCTTTTAGCAGCCTTGACAAATATTTCCGACGATTCTAGTGTGTTGATCGTTTTGGTGATCAGGCAGGGGTTGTTGTGGATGATGCAGACGGATTGAGGATTGATTTTCCTTGCAGTTTGCGGCATGAATATGGAAATATGGAAATAGTATTACTCTTCTCTGTGTTCTATTACAAGATCCTGTTGAAATGTGAAATCAAGTAAATGAATAAGTACTGACTCGTATTATTAATCTCTATTATTTCCATTTTAGTTTTACCATCTGCTCGATAGTACAAAAAATGAACATTAAATAATCATAAAAATTCAAACTCAACAAGACTTGGAAACAAACGCCCAAAGATCACGAGCACAGTCCTGTATAGTCTCTCGTGCCACCCATCCCAACTCCTTCGTCGCTCGATCATTCGCCGCAACACAAGATCCCACATCACCAGCTCTGCGCGCCGTAAGCTTGACTGGAACTTTCCGCGACGACGCCACCTCCAAGCTCTCGACTGCTTCGGCCACAGTAGTACCGGTACCGGTACCAAGATTGTAAGTACGGAATGGCACGTCGATAGCCGCCGCAAGGGCGGCAACGTGGCCACGGGCAAGATCAGAAACGTGGATGAAGTCTCTGATTGCTGTTCCATCTCGTGTATCCCAGTCGGTGCCGAATACATTCAGCTCATGGAGCTCGCCGGTGAGAACTTTGGTGATGACGGGGTACAGGTTGGTTGGTACGCCTTTTGGATCTTCTCCCAAAAGACCGGAAGAGTCATTGCCGATGGGGTTGAAATATCGAAGAGCGACTATACGCCATGCAGGGTCTGAGATGGCAATGTCGGCTAGAATAGCTTCGCAAAAGTATTTGGTGCGGGCGTATGGGCTCTGAAGTCCAGATACGTTAGGATCCGCTGTCTTTACATTGCCCTCTGCGTCAACATATGTTTCATGAGTGTGGACGAGGTCTTCCTCATGGAGTGGCACTCCTGCGTCTGCCTTACTGCCATAGACCGTAGCCGATGAAGAAAAGACAAAGTTGCGGATGTTGTGCTTGCCCAGCAGCTCGACAAGGTCGACAAGACCACAGACGTTGTTGCGGTAGTACTGAATAGGCTTGGAGATAGACTCGCTGACTGATTTGTAGGCGGCAAAGTGAATGACTCCTGAAATGCGTGACTCTATGCTAATTGACTCTCCTGGTGTGCCGGGCCCCGAAACAAGGTCCGAGTATGATTCTAACAGGAATTTCATCGACTTGCTGCGGTAGTCAAGCTTATGAAAGTGAAAGGAGGGCATAGTGCGTCCATGTTGGCGACAGTACTTTTCAGCAATCAACCTGATGTTTGTGAAAACACTGTGGAAGCTATTGCTCAGGTCGTCGACAATGATGACATTATATCCAGCCTTGAGCAATGCCAAAGAAGTATGAGAGCCAATGTAGCCAAGGCCACCAATGACAAGAATCGAGCTGTCACTGGGGGCGGATGAAGGAAGAGTATCCCATTCTGCGACTGAGCCGGAAGAATCTGGGGTTGTGAGGGGGGAAGAAGCCGATGAAGGTGAAGATTGGGAATAAGAACGACGACTTTGAAGTGAACTCATAGTGATTAGTTTTGAAAAAGGAAATGATGTGACAGGAACGAAAGGCCCGGCAAAGCAGTTATACTAAAGAGCACCAGGCTACTGGAAACATCATGAGCTAATTCACACAGGACGCACAATGCCCAGCCTTGAAGAACGTTGGCGAGAAATCTCTTCGCATTGACGCCACCAGGAGAAAGTCTAGGATCTCAGCTAGGTGCTCCAGACCCAGACTCCCACCAACAAGCTAAATTCAAGCCGATATTGTTACCGTCAAACGAAACAAACCAGCCCGGTGCATGGGTCAGGAGTGAGGTGTGGTAAGTCGCGATGCCTCAACGTTGACAAGGAGTGGATATGGTGAGAGCAAAGGGTGTGAATGTATCTGCTATTCGCGTGTACGACGTATGTACATGGGTTATTCAACCGCCGAACCCAACCTGAGAATCGCGGAGCCTATGCACGTCCTTGTCCGTGTCTGAATCCTTTGCTTGACTTTCACCATGCAGGCAGAAGTGTGTTTCCTAGAAAAGATGTTTAGTCCAAATCTGGAACCCCATCGAAAAAAGCCCCTTTTTCATCGTTACTCTCTCCAGGAATAGGGTCAGAATTCTCCGAAAACACTGTTGACTCTTCCCTCATTCATCGTCATTAAGCTTCTTTTCGCCTGTTGAACGCATGTTGTCTCTCCAATAGTCCCAAACTCACACACCTGCGGCAATCCATCGTTTCCACTTACCTCGCGTTCAGGTTAAAACGTCCAGTCAAATTAATTACTCGTTACTTGCGACAGGGGTTTTCACGACCCACTAAGCTAGGCCAGCACATACACACACACACACACACTCCCCTTGCTCTTTATTATCGATCTTTACAGCCAAGTCTGTCGGATTGAGCCACAACTAACGTGGGGGACTACACTAACCACACACCTCTGGGTCGATTCTCTAAATAGCACTCGCCCATGGGTGACGGTGAGGGGGCTGTCTTTGACTCTAACGTTAGAGCGTTTAGACTAGGAGCATGGATGTGATCCCGGGATTATGGAAATTTTACTTGCATCGAGGGGGGTGAAGGAGAACCAAGTTCAATAGTTTCTAATCGACCGGTGAAAATTCGTATTTCCGCATCAATGAGGTGATTGGTGTTTATAACGTGTTGGGTCGAAGTCCAGCTGGCCATAACGTGTACGCTCTTTGCCTTGCATCAGTTTTGACTCTTTTGCCTCTTGATTTCTGTCCCTTGAGTTATCCCCTTTCCATCCCCTTCCAGTTCCCTCCCTTATTGCATTCTTTCACCATCCCTCTACCCACCATTGTCTTGCCTTATCTTTTCATTTACTCAGTACCGTTATTTGTTTACTCACTCACTTGGCAGGCACCACGCCTACACTTGGTACCCACGCTCCAAGATTTTCCCTTACCCTTCTTATCCTCTCTTTCTATTATGGTTTAGTCTTGAGTCCTGTTATTTGACTCCACTCATCTCCTTTGTCTCTCATCAATATGGCTTCATTTTTCCAGCCTGGGTTTGAGGACCCAGCTCGACATGACTGCCCATCCTCCAGATTTGAAGTATACTGCAATAGTATACTGCCATCAAGTCAGAGGTTCGCAAACTTGTGGCAACTCGTTACACTGGTCTTGGGCGGAGTAGCCATTGTGGTCCCTGTTGTTCTTTATCTCATCTATTGTGGGTTTCAAAGACAACAATGGCCAACTTTTAGATTCCGCAGGTAATCATAGCTTTGGTGATGTTTAGATATTTCATGTTCTAACGTGCTCTAGTCCAACTCGTGAGAAAAAGGCACAGGCCGAAGAAAGGCCCTCAACTCGGTCAGAATGTATTACTCCTTCATTCCGTCCAACAAAATCCTTCAAGGTCGTATCCGAGTTTGACAGTCACCCACCGACACGGAGCTCAACAAAATCATATGACCTTGTCATTGTACCTTTAGCCATGAGTGGAAGTGTGACCGGGTACTCGGGAGACTCACGGTCTTCCATCCGTACCGCCTACACCGTCCCGGCCGAGATGAGACTCGGCCGCGTTTGTGTTGACGATTTTGGCACTGATGCTCTGGAATCTTACATCAACATCACTGCCGGCTTTCTCGCCCAGACACAGGCTGAGAACAGCTTGGCTGGATTTGCACTTCAGTGCACTGTAGCCAGCAAGTCAGCCCGAGTCAACCGTCTTCTCAGCAGCTTATACGCTCTCAACGTATCGGTTATTCTCCAATGCCACCATGACTCCGACGGCATCGACACAGTTGATCTCTCGTACGCAGCCGGTGTCATTGTCGAGAACGCATGTATTCTTCCCAACGGCCAGCGAAGAGATTACTTCAAGGCCAGAAGACTACGCGATCTTATGGCTCGATGTAGCAAAGAACGTGAGAAGCGCCCAGAGTTCTTTGTCGGGTTTTCCGATCGTTGGGAGACTCGGCCAAAGCCTTCTGTTGTATGCCGCGCTGTCAAGGTTGCAGAGCATTTCGGCGCTGTGATGGAACATGGACCAGTTCATCTGATGTCGGAGTTGAGGTCGAATGTGATGAGTGCACGACAGACACTCAGTGGATTTCAGCTTCTACGACGATCTGAAATCATAGAGGTATGGTTTCCGTTGCAACAAGTGAAACCTGGTCTCAAGCTAACTGAATTCAGCTTCAACAATCGTGGATCTCTGAAAAGCGCAAAGTCTGGATTCCATCTGTCTCGGATGCTCCCGAGATCGCTCCGCTGCCCTTGGATTCTCTGGACGCCGTTATCCCCGGAGCTTCAGATCTGCTGAGACACGTAGATGCGTCTCAGACTCCTCGCACCAAGATCCAGGTAGAGAATGCGCCGGCTCCAGACTATGTCTCACTCGCCCCCGCGCGACCTCTGTTTTGGGAGTCTGGAAACAATGGGCAGGTCTTATCACCTATGGGATGTTTCCCTTTGACAGCTGAGCCCAGCAAAGAGCATTTTGACGTAATCGTCGAAACCCAGGAACATCTCAGAGATTTAGGCATGTTACATACTGTCGAAGGTCTCGATGAGCAGCGAATGTTGACATCCCTTCGATTGCTGATCGAGCATACACAATGCCACGTCTTGGTCCACGAGCTCATCAACGGTCTCGTGTCTCGTCAAGTACGCGTCTACAAAGGCCTCGACACGGGATTTAGGGTCCCAGACGCAGACATCAACTTCTGGGCCGTCTCCAAAGCTCGGGACAATAACTGCGTCGACGTTTTCGTCTCTCTGAAAGCCCCGAATGATGTAGCCGTCCTTCTACACGCCTGGCTTGCACACCATGAGATTCCGCGTCATCGCAGGTTCGAGATGGAGCTCCAGTTAGAGGCGGCCAATAGCCTCGACGATGGTTCAGGAGTGGCCATGAGCGTACAGGAGGCCATCCGCAGAGCCACCTATGCAGAAGTCCTCAGCACCATGCAGAGACTGCGGATGTCGGATGACAAAGACCAAACTACGGAGACAATCGGCCAATTCTGTCACTCTACACTAATAAAAGGGAGCACTCAGGATGCTTGGAGACACCAGTTTTCCAAGGCAAGCTTAGACGGCTCGTTGAGCACACGCGATCTGCTGAATCTTAGACTGGATCACCACATGGAGCAAGGAGCGAAGCAGCTACCTACACTGGACAGCCTGGTTCAACTACACGAGCAGACACAAAAGGCCTTCGAAGATGCCATTTTCTTCGGCGAGAGACGCATTATAAAAGCCCTGACAAACGCCTTGATGGCTGCTTTTGATCCCTGGCAATCATGGACGAAATGTGATCACGTCGACATCAACGCTGATCTATTCGCCTTGATATACTTCAACGTCATCCGTCGGCTAGCTTTTGAGGATGTCTACCTCGAGACCACCGATCGGTGCCCTCTGTTCCTCTCACAGCCGGACCAAGCGGCAGTCTTCTCCGAACTCTGGGTTCTCGGATCTCAGTGCGAGGTGTACTTTGACTTATCTCCGCGGGATGTAGGAGACGCCGTTTCAAGACGTTACCAGGGCTTTCTCCGCGAGCATCCGCCACCAGCAGATTACAGGAGAGGCAACGAGATCATGACTATGTATCCAAGCTCTGACTCCAAGCCTCCTGGTGATACCAAAGGAGCTACCCCGAGCGGTACCTCTACAGCTAGTCTCTCAGCACACGAAAAGATCCGTCTCTGGAGGAAGCGTTTTGCAGAGGCTGGTGCGATGTCTATCTTTTGTCTCCCAGCCATTATCGACGTTGTCTTGCTCACATTCGTTGGCAGGGGTTGTTTCATGACTGCTTTTATGGAACAATCTCATCTCGAAGCTGCAGGATATGCTCTTCTCGCGTCAATGTTGCTGACAGCTGGTGTAACCGGCTGGGTCGGTAGTACAGGAAACTACTATATCGCTCACTACGCCTACGACAGCATGGTATACTTTCACCTCCAGAGATTGTCCGGTGGATTCGTCTTGACTCTTGTTGTTGCCGTCTGCGGCTTGATTGCTTTTTCTATCCAGAAATCAGTTGCTGCTGGTTTTATCTGGGTTGCCTATCTCATCTGCATCTCGACTTACTTCAACTTGCTGGGTGTGATGAGCACAATGCACCAACACGATTGTCCCTTGACTTCTGGACGCCATGTTGTTCTGCAGACGTTCCCGATGCTTTTCATCGCCCCTATTGTCTCATCTTTTGTCAATGGATACGATCTTGAGATCTACATCCCAGTCATGTACGCTTTCCTTTTGGTGACGTTGATTCGCTACCGTCTGCTTTGCCACGAGTGGTCGAATTGGATGGAGAATATCCCTACCTTGTCCGAGAAAGATATCATCGATTGGTATTCCGCCAAGTTGGACGCGGACAGCGAAGGGAGCATCAAAAGTGGCGATAGCGTGGATTCTAAGCAGTCCAAGGTTGCCCAGGAAACATTCAACGAGGCCGTCACTTGCTACACCCGACACACCAAGAGCAACGACTCTTTTGGAGCCATGTCAGATCCGATAGTGGCACGTGTTGCCAAAGGCATGCCGTATATCGACTGGCTGCTCAAGAAGCTATCCGTGGATGGATCTTCAATGGACCGTTTCAGTACCGCATGGTTCACTCAGTTGACCGATGCTATCCACCAACAGCGCCAGCTGAGACGAGGCCTGACAGAGCACAGTACCTTCACTCTGTTCCGTCTTGCTCGCTATGACATTGGCCAGAACCTTGGTCTGTTCCTGATAGCCTTGATGGATCGCTGGATCATGGTCGTTATGAGTGCCCGGCAACCATATCCAAGCATCTACACAGACTCCCGAGCCCGTTACGGCCTATGTTTTGGCATTGTGTACTTTTGCCTGTCTGCTATTCTTCTTGACTCGACTTTGCAAAAGTACTGGGGCCTTCGATATCAAGTCTCTGAAGAAAGACTAAATGATATTGAAGATGCCAAGCGAGTCATCAAAGAGGCCGAGCGAACACGACGCACAAGCATACTCACGGCTTTGACTGACATTTTTGGCAAGCTATTTGTCGCTTTTGGCTGCACAGCAGTGTTACTTTGGCTGTTTGTCGAGAGTATGGAGACGACGATTATCTACTACATGTACGTCTTCGGATACTCGTGTGCCATCGTCTTTCAGTTCAACAGGTGCTTCACCACAGACGTTGGCACACACATCACCATCATCATGTTCTCAGCTGCTATTGGCTTTATCGTCGGCTGCGTTCTTCACGCCCTCCCCATGACAGCTGGCTTCCTGTACACCGATGTTCTGGCCCAGAACGTTGCTGGACTTTTAGCAGCTGTTGGGACATCTATCTGTGCTTGGAGAGACTCGACAATCGACTCGGATCCGAGTCAGAATAAGACTGATGGCAATGGTGTGTTTACGCAGAACAAGATTACAGTTGAGGACTCGTCAAACATAAACCTTTCAAAGTCTGACGTTTTCCACAAACTTGATTGCCCCAGAACATCTTTCGGCGATAGTTCTGCCATGTCTGATAGAATCACCGACATCTTGCGTATGAGCTTGCAAGAACCTGGCTCTGATGGCCATCACATCGACTGGTCGCCAACACTACTCCAGAGTGTACAGGACATGTGGGTTCAGAAGAAGCTTGTTATCCAAATGTCTCACAGTGAAGACTTTAGCCGTAATGGGCTGGAGGCCTTTACATCCTTCAGCTACATCGATGCTGATATCTTATGCGTCGGCTTTGGAGGGATGGGAAAGGCTGAACATCAGCTACCAGCTTGGCAACCCATGCTTGCCATCATGGCCTGCGAGGCATTATACCACCACGTCGCCCGATCTCTGAACCTCTCATACGCACAGGCCGTTCAAGCTGAGCATTTCGTCAACGGCACAAGCAGCCTGTGTAAAAGAATAAAACTCGAGCTTACCATACAAGACCCTCAGGTCTTGACTCGTCTTGCTCAGAGGACTGAGATGAAGTTGATGCAGCACCTTTGTCTGGGGCTGGATGTCAACTCCAAGTGGGACAACACTCCTCAGGCTGTTCGTGAAGCAATTGTTCATCGCATTGCTGGGAAAGAAAGTGCCATGTCCAACGAGATTTCTCAATGGGCTACAGAAACAGGGGTAGACGTGCAGTGTACGGACTTTCATGTCAAGCTGACACTGCAAATCTACCAAGAGTGCAACGACAACCTTTGTCGGGCAGTCCAGTTTCATACACCCGATCACAGACACAAGGCCGAGTCTATTGCTGAGATGAGGCCTGTTCGCATCACTCATCTCCGCGAAACCAACATGTTCTACGCTACGTATCGTTGGGTTGTCAGATCTTCAACGGAACTTGTCAAATGGATTGCCATTATTTCCGGTGCCGGCTCCAACATCGAGCGAGAGCTTTCCTACTGTCTGGATGGCGTCTTCCTCAAAGGCTTTCTTCTCTGGTTCATTCTTCTTCTGTGGAAGGGATGCTGGCTTATGAAGAACTTCTGGGTCTACTGGATCATCATTCATAACAAACCTGCTCTCGTCAACATTACTCGTCTGGCGCAAAAGGGCGAGCGGCGCAAGATCAGTGGTAGTAGAATTGTTGTTGAACTGCCGCGTCGAACAATGACTGGCTTTGCTTTGCGGAATGAGGACAAGACTATGGAGCTCAATGTTTTCGACGGCACCCTCAAGCAGCAACCTATTGACAAAGGCCCAAGCTTCTCGGCCACATATGATGACAAGTGTCGTCTCATCGTGCGAGTTGACAACCAGGGCTCGAGAACTTCAACCTATCAGTATGAGAAAGACGCCTCTTCCAAGCCCTTCAGTAAACGAGTCACCGATGTCAACTACGAAAGTATCGGCTACTACGACAAGTACGGAAGAATCATTCGAGGAATCGCTTCCATCGAGGGCCGAGAGTTTGCTTTCCAGTATCACTACCGAGCTACACCCAAAGGCGACGCCAACATCCTCCGCGCTGATTTCAAACTGGCTGATTCAAACCAAGATGATTGTCTGTCTGTGTTTTGGGGCAAACCTCTGGATACGGAGGACTACACTTGGGTGCCGTCGCCCAAAATCCATCGAATTATCAGAAAGATCAGTGGGAGAAACTATATCACGGATTTCGACTTCCAGCATCGGAGAGACCCAGCCGTTACAACCTACGTGGATGACCGCGACGGAAACAAAACTGCTCTGGCCAAGCATCCCGAGGTCTTCGCAGAGGAAGAACATCTTCTTGAAAAACCAAAGAATCTGTCTTTTGCCTCTGACGATCTTCTTAGGTACCACAGTACGCTCCAGGTCAAGCAGATGCGACATGACTCCGGCAGTGCACCAACTCTGATTGCAAGCCTGGACCCGCGTGCCTGGCTCTCGCAGTGGAGCAGGCGGAGATACAGACCTGTGTCGACCTGGTACATCCGCACAGAGCTGTGGAACCACTGGCTCAAAAGTCATACTCTCGACGCCGTGACGGCCTGTTGGGTGGATGAGCTTACGCTTCGCGAGGAGCCGCTGCTGAGAAAGTACTGGCGTGCTCGAGATAGTGGTCGACTTGAAGATGCTCGCAAAGCACTGGATGAGAATATCCACCAGATCGTCTCGGCGATTGATATCGAGACGGACGTATCTGAAGTGAGCGTACTACCCATCAAAACATCGGATCTCTACGCAATGGGTCTAGGCAAAGACGCCAATCCAGTCACGGCTCGGCCACAAGATTGCTTCAACGATACGGAGAATCGAATCTCTGTAATGTTCAACGACATTGGCTGTTGGCCTATTGCGCCAGGAGGTGTTTCCAACTGCCGACGTGACTTGGTCAATGGACACAGCACGATCCGTAACCACGTCCTGTCAGAGTGCGCCAACGACTATGGAATTCCTCGTTTCCAAATTGAGAAGAACGTCCAGTCACTTAAACTCTTGCCTCTGTGGGGTCTTGAGGGCAACACGGCAAATCACGGAGTCATCGATAACCTTCTCCAAACTCAGGTCGATGAGAAGATTGCCGATACAGATATCAGAACTGATATTGTTGAAACATTCATTCCTCTTCTGGTCAGCTTTGTGAAAGGAGCTCGAACCAAAAAGTACTCTCGTGCCAACCTTGTCGAGTTCAGTAATGTTGTTCTGTCCATGGCCAAATACTACGAAACAAAGGACTATACTCGGACTTGGAAATCACAAGAGGTTCACCAGGCGTGGTCTAAAGCCTGGTTGACACCTTACAAGGATCCCAACATCGCTGATCCTTCTGAATATTTTGACATCGAAAGGCCTAGCATGTCCGACTTTCGCGACTCGCTCAACATCTACATGGCCTATTTTTTCATCTTTGCAGTTCAAGTTCCCGAGGAATGCCCTCGAGTCTTTCAGAGTACGCATCACGGCATCAGCAGCCTTTTCGGCATGATTCTCAAGTACCGCCGTGGCGTCACATTCGGTATCTGGGATCATGCTATCCTCTGGCGAGAATGCTGTCTAAATATCAGCCCTGCCCAGAGTGAGCTGCCTCTAGCGGTGCAGTCTATGCTTCTTGCTGGTATTGGCATGGCAACACGGATTGCCTACTTTCAAGCGGACGTGATTATGCCGTGTGCGTCCGTCTTCAACCCGTAAGTCTTTGAACTTTCCCAGATTTTGGTTCCAAATTGGCTAACACTTTTATAGTATGTGGGAAGCCGAACTCGGCACTGATAGTGGTGCTATTGGGAGTAGAAACATGTTTCATCGCAAGATTGATCCCATCGTCAATGGTATCAGTAACATGGAGGCTTTCAAACCAGTTGACAAGATCCGCACCGAGAAGCCTACAGTTGTGATGCTGTCGAACGTGCAGTTCATCAAAGGAATTAAGGCGGCTATTTTGGCTGCTGATATCATTGTCAATCAGTTTGGATTCCAGGACTACCAACTTGTTGTCTACGGCGCAAAAGATAGACAGCCTGCTTACGCGCTTGAGATGGAGAAGCTCATTGTCGACTGCAACCTCAGCGGCAAGGTGGTCCTAGCTGGTTTCGGCAATCCCAAGGAAGTGCTCAAGGATGCTTGGCTATTTATGAACTCATCCATCTCCGAGGGTCTACCTCTGGCAATCGGCGAGGCAGCACTAGCTGGCGTTCCTATTGTGGCAACGGAAGTGGGAGCAACTGCTCTGGTACTCACTGATCCCAAAGATCAGGAGCAGAGATATGGAGAGGTCGTCCCACCCAACGATGCCATGGGTCTCGCGCGTGCACAGATCAGCATTCTGAGCATGGTTGGTCCATGGGCAAAGTTCACCAAAGACTACGACCAAGCCAATGCTCCTGATCTGCCTGATGAGATTACACCCGATTGCGTCGAGTGGCTAACAGAGCGTCTCTACCAAAAAGTCGACGACCGTCGTAAGCTTGGGCTTCTCTCGCGAGAGGTCGTTCTGGAATGTTTCCACGGCAGTCGTTATCTTCGAGAGCATGAACAGATGTACTGGGTACAATGGCACTTGTCCAAGATGAGAGAGGATCATCGTCTGAAGGGGTCACATTACAAGTTTGGTGCACATAGACCGTTGAGGTATCTGGATGAGGAGAATGAGGAGTATTTAGAGGAAGAGGACACAGATTCGCAGAAGGAAAGAGAAAAGCATTTGACACTCGGGTGGTGGCGTAAGCCGGGGAGTGTGTCCGAGGAGAAAAGTGTTGTTTAATAGAATTAAGGTAAATATCGACATGTACGATGAGTGGGAAAGTGGAATAGGTTTCTTTGAGTAACTACATAATACCATAGTGCATTACCAACGTGGTTCTTGACTACGTACAATATACTCCTAATGTTTAATTCAAATGGTGCCGATACACTTGAAAATAATCACTCTACCCCTTTTGTACAGATTTCCATAGTCGAGCTTCCTTATAACTTACGTCCCCCTTGATTTTTCAAAGCAACTAAGCAGAGGCCTCCAGTTCAAGTTATTCATAGTCTTCATCTTCGTGAGGGTTGAGATTGATGTGCGGTGAAGGCTGCTTCGTAAAGCCATGTGTCTGACCAGGATGCATCGGACTCGACGACAGCTCGCCTCTATAAGGGGTAGGTGTGAAGGCCCGATCGTCGTGTCGCGGATACTCATAACCGTGTTGCCTTTCAGGGGTCAGCCTAGAGGCGCTGGGGTATGACGAGTGGTGTTGGAATGACCATGGCCTTGAATGATCCTGTCCAGTGTCATATCGACGACTATCACGCTGTGAAGATCTGTCGAGATGTTCACTGGACCGCTCCTCACGGCCGGCAGCAATCTCATAATCTGTCTTGTGAAAGATAGCCTGCCGATACTTGTCGTAATTCTCCAAGGCTTCTGAGACCTGAACGAAGTGTTCTAGGCCAAGACACTGTCCGGAGTCATCCTGGTCCGACTTTCTTTCTGTATATGCCAAGGAGGTAGCGATCTGAAAAGCGTTTCGGATCTGCCGTCCATTCCACCATGGGTTTCGTCCCGCATGAGCATTGTGCTGCCTTTCAGCGAAAGCGAGTATCTCTTCGCCCTTGATACGGAGGAGCGGCTGTCCTGTGCCTTGTGCTCGCTGTTGAGCAATTTCATGTGACCGCTTCAGGTTCATTTTGAACAAAGCATGCGTCTGCTTCAATGTCAGATCCCTAAAGTAGAGACTGATATGTACCCGGGAATTGAGGGCCTCGTCCAGAACGCCGACTCGGTTTGTGGTCAGAAACAGAATGCCCGGGTAGTATTCCAAAGTTCTGAGAAAGACTGTAGAGCAGTTAGAGATCGTAACACAGACTATATCGCAGACCCGTCTTGAAATTTGGTAGCTTACTTGATACCAGGACATTTCTGATGAGGTCCTCATCCTTCTTTTCCCTGCGAGATAAGAAGATCTCTGCTTCATCCAGCAGAAGTACACAGTCCCAGAGATTGGCGAGGCGGAAGATCTCAGAAAGATTGCGCTCGACCGATCTCGGCTCAGTGCCCAAGTCTCCGCAAGTGATTGGAAACAGAGGCTTGCGATGAGAGCATGCGACAGCCTCGGCCGTTGCAGTCTTACCGACTCCTGGGGAGCCATGGAGAAGAATAACGAGCCCTTTCCCTTTGCCTCTGATGAAATCTTGGTCAATGACGTCCTGGTTCTGGCTCTTGAGTTGCCTCTGGATGGCCTTTTTGTCAAAGTGATCTTGTACGACAGATCTGACTAACTGCTTGTGATAGACGGGGATTTTCAGGTCGTTGAATGGATCTGATAGTATCCGCAGAGGTTTGATATTTCGAATATCTGCATTGATGAACTTGCGTTGCCGTAGAGAATATGCAAACACTCTCGAAGGAAGAAGAGCAAAGTCACCTTCGGAAAATATCTGTTTGGCAGCCACGATCTCGACGGAACGATAGTAATTCTCAGCAAGAAGATCATTCTTGGAAGCTATGTCGTTCCAAATAAGGGTGCCGACATCGTCATCCGTCACAACGATTTCCCTCATGTTATTGATGATTAGGCCACGGTCTGTACTGGACCATTGGATTGACGTGAATTGGTCGTGTGCGGTTTTGGGTTCGAATTTGTAATCAGTGGAAGTTACATATGATGGTTTCCAATTCGGGTGTACCTGGAAAGCCTCATGGAAGTCAACTATGACCTCGCTGTCGATGTACTCGGCTGGCAAGCCGTTGCCTTCCAAGTCAAGCAGTCGTTCACCACAAGGGTCATGGGTCAAGGTCCAACCGTCATGTCCGACGGCGAGGTCATTGTGGAGGATCAAGTTGCGGAACATCTTTCCCCTTTCTCTCAGCTGTTCAATTATCCCGACAGCGTCTTTCTGGAACCGAACAGGATAAAATATCATTTTCGAGGCTTCCTTTTCCATATCTTCCTTATGGAGTGTCCAGGTTTCGAATACACCAGTGAATGACCTGCCATCGAAATCAATCCTATGCACGGACAGCATCATACTGGTGGTCTCGACTGCGATCATTCCGCGAGGATCGCTTCCCTCAGCATTGGGGTCGTCGACAACCCAGTCAACTGTTGGCGGAGTTATGCAGTGAATTCTCCACAAGGTTTGTGATGGGTTTTCGTCTTTGGCCATTCGACCAGATTGGACGTTTGCTATGAAATCCCCTTTCACCTCGTCACGTCGGAATACAAGCTCTCCAGGACGAAATAAACACCACACGTCCGAGTAACGAATCTTGGGGTCTTGTTCGTAATCAAGGTTCTCGAACTTGCGATAGATAGGCATTATCCGGGCTCTCGCAAACTCCATGTAGCACTTGATTTCTTCATAATCGGCCTTGCTGATTGATTGAACGTTGGGTGTGCCGTCTTGTCCAATGCCATGGCCGTCTTCACCCGTTGACTTGCCTGGAATGACCGAGTCGCTAGTATCTGGAGGATCACTGGCCTGACGGGTGGCTCGCTCCTCATCTCCATACCCCGAGTTGGACCTGTCGCGAGCTTTCTCGACAGGTGTTGGTATTTCGGCCCCCTGCCCAGCATGGCTCTGGGTTGTCTCTTCAAGGGTAAGGAACTCTTCTTCTATCTTGTTGTGGAGATATGTCAACAGTGGGAAGGGATATAGAAAGGTGTGCGGCTTTTCGGCCCATGATGGCTCGCCAACTATTCTAGCCAGGAACGAGAGGATGGCTCGAGAATTGATACGAATGCGCTCAATACGTTGTTTATCGATTTTCGTATTGCTCCGAGGTCGCCTTCTGGGGGGTTGTCGCTTCTCATCCAGGAAATCCTTTCGCTTGTTGCTCGACACACGTCTCAGCTGTTCTTCAACCATCTCGCCATCCAAGTCATCTCCAGCCAGCAGTGTCTCAATAGCAAATGTGCAATCCTCAGCAGAGTAACGGTTCTTGAACTGTTCCCAATTGCAATCCCGTACCTTTGGTTTGGTTACGAAAAAGTCCAGTTTTGGTGTGTTATCTTCAACTTTCTTCTTGTCTTGGTCGGATTTACTGCCTTCAAGGGCCGCCAATCGCGATGATACGTCTTTCAACCACTCATACGCAACTTTGTTGATCGATTCGGATGTTTGAGTCTGACCGGACTGCGGCGGATCGATACCTAGGCCTTCACAAATGACCAGTGGGTTAGTTACTGTCTCACATACTTGCAATCCCATTGGTAGACCTTACCAGCCGCGACCTGCTTTAGCAAGGCTGAGGTGTCTTCCGGAGATTTCTTAGGAGCCTCATCATCCTCTTTGATGACATCCACCGAAGGATTTGAAGGGAGCGGGCCAGATATCTTTGTGTCAAGACTCGTCTCGACCTCTCTAGAGCTGGTGTTCAATGCCACCGTTGGTTGAGTAACTGTATCCATCAAAGCGGAGGGATTGCTCGGTACTGAGAACACAAAACTGGGATCGAAAGGGGCGAGACAATTTCCGGAGATAGTGAGAGGCTGGAGTAAATAAAGATCCTGTATTGCATGGCATCCTGAGAAAATGTTCAGGGGGAGCTTCTGCGGATGGAGGCAGCGCCTCCCGTCTTTAACCGCCGGCGGACTAGTTACTATGTAGGATACGTGGATAAAGGTCTGACATCGTTCACCAACCGTAGGACACCACAATCGTCAAGAGGACATAATGTGCGGCAAATGTGCAAGGCTTGGACAGCATAGACTGGTGTGGTGACGAGGGGTCACAACAGCAGGGCAACAATAGTGTGAGGTTGGGGGCTTACTGAATCCGTTGGTTACAAGGATGGGGTAACAATGCAGGTAAGACTCTGATTAAGCGTATCATTCCAACTGGTAGCTGAACGTTCGCATAGAGACGATGTGCTTGAACTGAGTACCCGATGTAACACAACACTATCAGTTGATGGCTAATAGAGACAATAGTTCCCTGAACCTTGTTTAATACCAATGGGCAGCCCTGCATATCGAAACATCGCGTGTACTGCACTTCTGCCTGTTTAAATATAGCTCTGGTGAGCTGAAAGTGCACAACGGGGGCCATTTTGCTTAGTTGTAGTTGTATGTCTGGGGATGGTAGTATTGTTGTCACAGCCACCTAGACTCTACACAGCCACCTTTATGTGGTGATTGGTAGCAGTGGTAAGAGAGTATTTTACCAGCGGCTCTGTCTCTTGATAATGTGACTGACGGAATCGAACATCCATGTTCTTGTCTCATTCATCAGCAAAGTAGATCATCATTCCTACTATCCTTCTATATGTCGATCGATCTAGCTTCTTCTAAAGTCGTCCTGTGAACCATTCAGACTATGACCAAATCCTACGCAGACATACCGGCAAGCCTCCGGCAACGCATGAACAGCGACGGGGAAATTTCGACGTTTCGAAAGTGGTTTGGGAACTACTCCGAGAAAAGAATAAGTGCTTCATTGTCGACGCGTATGATCTATGATAAAGAAAGCTGCCATTTTGTTCACACGCTTGATAATCCGTACGGTTGCCATTCCTGTCTTAAATGGTTCCAACTCGTTGTCACAACGCTGACTTGCTCATTGTAGCGCACTGCAACATGCGATCGAAAAGTACGCAGCACAGAACCCAGATGATAATTTTTGGAAGAAGTGTGACCCCAAGTCTTGCTGCTGGAACAATGTGATTGAGGAACTTGAAGATGCCCACAGGGTATACCAGGAGAAGGGGGACAGAAACTTCGCTCGACGTACCTTTCGGCAAGGGTCTGGAGTCGCGAGAAATCTCATACCCATGTTGGAGAGTATCCCACAAGACGATGGCCTAGGTGTTTTAAAAGGGGGATTTTTGGTCATCTTTAATGTATGTGATCTTTCCGGTCGTGCGAAAAAAAAAGGGGCACATGACGACGACCAGTGCAGTTAATCCTTATATTTGCAGGCCATCAAGAGAAGATCAGACGGCTGTCAACGGATATTCGAGAATTTCGAGCGCGTTACCGTCACTGTCATCAATGCAGAGAAACTGCGAAGTCATCATCCCCATGATGAAGGCCTGGGATCAACCATCGGGCTCATGTACGAAGACCTTATCCAAGCTATTCCGAAACTCGTAGACATCCTTCTGAGAACAAGCAAAGATTCTTGTGAGTTCCCCAGTTCCACTCCGCAGTCAACCGTCTAACACTCTTATAGCATTCAAGAAAGTTGGCAAGTCAATATTTGGAGATGTCTTGGCCGACATCGACGCGATACTGAGACCACTCATGGTTACAGAACGACAGTTGAACGATTGCAGACGAGATCTAGACACTCGGGGAATTACTCAAGCCTCTCATTACTCGCAATCAGCACTTCTGGGAGTCCAGATGATAGACAAGAAACTCGACACAGTGCACCAGGATGTTGCCAAGATTGGAGAACGAATGGACAAGTGGAAAGCCCAGCAATCAGAACAACTACAGATATCGACTGGTGAAGACCAATTCGGAAAATTCAAAGAGGACTTGGTAAATCTGTTCTACGTTTTCATCCAAGATGAATTCCGATCGTCTCACCCCATTGCTGGTTCGTTCCATCTAACCCTAACCGGTGTTCACAAGCGCTAATTCCCACTTAAGCACTACCAGAGCCTCAATGGGCTATCATTTGCAGCATGGCAGAAGCAGCAAGGGAACAGATGATGGCTACGATATGTACTGAGGATGAAAGACTCTCACCTGCTCGAGACTTGGGGCTCGTACTCCGCAAGCATCACGAGTTCAGCGAAAAGGCACTTGCTCAAGCCAACTATCTCATCACTACCCCTTCTTTCAGAACCTGGCTGCTAGGAGTCGAGTCAGGGATGCTTCTGGTAGATGGTCACTGCGGTGATCAGAGCATGGGGAGGATCGGCCCAACTTCTGTCTTTTGCGCCGGGCTTATCGACACATTATCAGACAGCGCGGTTTCCACCTCGGCACCTTCGTTCCTACCTACGAGGTCTTCAATAGTGCTGTACTTCTTTGCTGGACAGCATACGAATAATGCACATGGTCTTACCGGTCCTTATGGCATGATTCGAAGCCTTGCTGATCAGCTGCTCTTGCAGTGGCCAGATGAGGATACCTCGCAATTACGGTTTCTAGAAAGGTTGCTACCGCTCATTTACAGTACAGACAACATTGTCGGTCTGCTTTGCCAAATCTTTGAGCAACTAGTGGTCAACTTGAGCTCTCGTGTCTCAGTCTACTGCATTATAGACGGCGTGAGCAGTTTTGAAACCAGTCTATATGGATGGGTGGATGAGCTGGACGAAATCTTTGACTACTTTCTGCAGTGTATGGTCCAGACCTCAGGATACAGCACGAGGGCTGCTATAAAGTTCCTGCTCGTCAGTGCGGACAAAAGCACCAGTCTTTGGAGGCGAGTTCCCGAAAACTGTCATGTTGATCTCAGGGCTGGAAACTTTCACTCTCCGTTTATGGATCAACGTGACCTTGGATTTTATACGGGAGATCGCGAGTATTAAATAGACCGACGTAGTTTCGTTGTAAAACCGAGACTCTTTGGCATCCTCGTCCTCGGGCCTCTTGATTTAGCTATAGCCACCATTTTCATCGGGGACATCAATGCGATTGTGCTTGATTTCCATGGGAAAGAGCCGTCCACTAAGCTGTATACGAACCCCTTTCAAATCTCCGGCCAGACTTGAATCTGCTCTTACGAGATGTACCTCGATAACTTGGCAGACTGATACCTGTGGGAGTAGGTTGCCTCGAAACCGAGCTTCTCAAAGTTGGGTCCTGGTTGAAACAGAATGCCACCTTCTATGGACGCCTAGGAGGCTAGGACCATGATAGCGCCGTATATTGAGAAGATCGGTATGTCTTCGTACGACTGTCATGCGAGTAGGCTGTTTAGGAAAGACCTATAGGATGGTTGGATCCCCAAAAACCGGCGATGTACTCATCTATCCCAACTTTAGGCTGGAAATAGTTGGCAAGATCAGCCATGGCGACCAACCTGCCAGACCGGACAGTAAGCTCGCATGCCACATGACTCTCCACGAGCTATGTCAGTCTAGTCGTCGGCAGAGTCCCATATGATGCAGAGAGAGTCGAGAGTCAGTCCAAATGTATCTGACTCCGAGCCTTGTTGCAGCGTGAAAGGCCTCTTTGTAGCTCTGAGGTAGGTCTGCAATGATAATTCCATTCTTCAGTAGGGCTTCATTGTTACTGAGGAGCTTGAGGGTTTGGCGTGACGCCAGCAGTGTGAGATAGCTGCATAGAGCTCTGATGTTACCATGTCATTGCTGTTGAGAACCCGAACAATCTCGGTGTCTATGATCTCGATGAATCTTGTTGGGCGAAACGTGGGATTCTGTGAGATCGAATATGCAGGGTGATCTGTTCGGCAGCGGCCGAGCCAGTCATTGGCCAATGATCACATCCTTTGGTGTTGGGTATCTAGAGGTGGTTCGTATTGGGATTCGATGGTTGTAGCGTCTATATCTGTGCATGAGAAATAGGCTCAAAGTCGGGAATGTAGGAGCCAATACACTGCACAATTGATACCAATCGGTGTAAGCAGCATTGTATGATGTACTTGTAGCACTTTGCCTACCTGAGGTGCTTCCAACGAACATGAGCATTGAGGGGGGAGAGGAGTACAAGTCGAAATACGCAAATGTTCATCGCCTGCCAAAGACTGGCGGAGACAACACAGTGCACTCGCGGCCAAGTACGCTAATAATTTATCCGTCCCGTAATAGCCGGTATTACCGCATTCTCCAGAGTCCAGTTATTCTCACCACTCTTCTCCCTTCCATCAGCAACCCTGCTACTTTGCTATCGACCGCCAGGCCCCTATTTCCTCCACACATCGATCAGAAACCCTGTTTACGTGGAGCCTATACAGGCTATAGTTAGTGAGATCAAGGGCGTGTCCCAAATTCAATGTCTGAATCATCAGGCCGCAAACGTTCAAGACAGGCCTGCAAGACTTGCCGAGAATTGAAACGCAAGTGTGATGGTGATCAACCTTGTGGGACTTGTGTGCGGTTCGAATACGATTGTTCCTACAGTCAATCATCCAGCAAAAAGAGAAGAGTTGCGGAAGACTCCCGAAATGGTCCGGACTCATTCACTTCGCTCAGAACACACAGAACACCCAGAACACCCAGAACACAGTCTAGCCTCTTGTCGCCAAGCGGCGAGAGAGCATCAACCTCTATATACCACAATGCAACGCGTTCCCTAGAAGCAAACTCCGGTGCTGCATTTCTTAGAAGGCTGGCTCTCAGGCTAGATCCCAAAGATGCCCCACGTCTTCATACTTTTGCTTGGAACGCATTTCTTGGGGAACGAAGAACTTCCCATCCTCCAACCTCGCAATCCATCACAGCCCTACTCTCCCAAGCAGAGATGGAGGCTCTTATGGGGGTTTATCTTCAGAAACTGGACCCGATATATGGCTTCATCGATCGCCGGGCCATCCAAGACCAGATCAAGAGTAGATGGACATTCCCTAGCGAGGGACAGATGCAAGACGCTGTTCTTCTTGGGATAGCAGCTATCGGGTGCTTGTATTCCAAAATCGAACCGACAAAGCTGGAAGCTGATCTAGTAGAGTCAGCCAGACTTATACTTGAACAATCCATCTCTGACATACCGACAGTGACTAGCATCACAGCCTGGATTCTTCGAGTCTCGTACATGAGAATTGCCGACACCCACCACAAAGCGTGGATGGCAAGCTGTATACTCATGCACATGGTTGAGGCAGCTGGTTTACATTTTGAACCATCCAATCAGTCTATCTTGCCATCATCGGAAGACGTTGACTTGGATCTCCGACGACGGTTGGTGACAGTTTCGCAGCATCTCAACATCTGGATGTCATTTGACATGGGTCGATCACGGGTCACGCTCTGCAATGCAGCCGTTGCGATGCCTTCGCCACGACCGGGAGACTATACCATCGAGCTAATGGAACTTTTACCATTCTCGGCTGAGCTCGATCCTGACAGGGCTCACTGTGCCTCTGATCTGGAGGCAGCCCTATCTGCAGTCATCAATCGTACACACACAAAACCCCCATCGGTCCTTGCTCAGTGCAACCTAGCACTCTGTCTATGCCGCCGTCTACAGTCGTTGTATGCATCATTCTCTGGGAAAATACTGGAGCAGATGCTCGCACTGGCTGAAACAGGGATTCAGGCTGCGCAGGCCATTCTTGACGATCGTGCGCCATGGCATCATATGGCGAACGTGCCATTTCAAGTCGTCTGTCTACTTCTTGCCATTGATAACCACGAATCTTTATCTCGCCTCGAGCATGCGATGCAGTGTCTTAGTAACGTGGCTCAAGTTTACAACACGAATGCTACGCGAGAGGCGATGCAGACGGCCTCGTTACTGGTTCTTCTGCACAAGAAGAGAAAAGAGAAGAGTACAGCAGCTTTGGGCGATATACTCGCGTCGTTCCCTGTTATTCAGCCTGGGGAATTGGTTGACGAGCCAGCGCTTGAGATATCGGATAACATGCAGTGGTTGGATGACCTGGCAGATGATTCAAATCTCCCATTCTTTGATCTGAACCAGTTTCTCGTCCCAGCTTTTCTCAGATAGTAGCGTTCACGGGTTTAGACGCATCCACACTGATCGTCACGTCACGCCATGAAGAGCGAATAGCAATGGCGCCTGGTCTGGGCAACACAGTAACCTTGACAGTGACTCGGTGAATTACAGGGACAAATCTTCCAGGTGCATCTAAACGCTAAACTACTCTCGGACTTGCTCATTATGAATCATTCAGACTTGGCCTTTTACAGGTTTCGGGCGACTTTTGATTGGAATACAAATACTTTTCAATCATCCTCTTATAACGAACATCAACAATGGCAACGGTATCAAGCTCGGTTGATCAAGACACAACGATACATACTCTCTCGAAAATGTCATGTTTCAAACTCCCACAGTCAGCCACTCGCCTACAAGAGGTCCCCTCGTCGGAACTCGACCTACGATCTGATCAAGACATCATCGCACAGCTCAAAACCTTCCAACCCATCACTTCCGAGAAGAATGTCTGGGCATTCTGGGACAAAGGCATCGACTTCGTGTACCCAAGCTATAGACTTACTGTCCTAAACTGGGTGCGGAAGCTTGGCCCATCTTGGACAATACGTCTAGTCGATCTCGTTGAAAACTCGCCCAACAACATCTACAACTATGTCGACAAGTCATTCTTTCCCGATTGCTTCGTGAACAAAACTATGGATGGTTCTCACGCGGCCCAACACGCTGCTGATCTTGTCCGTCTTCCACTCATCTTTGAACACGGAGGTGTCTGGATGGACGTGGGAAATATGCTACACACACACCTCGACACCTTATTCTGGGATGCCATCTCGGCCCCCGACTCACCATACGAGATGGGCATTTGGATCATCTCCGGTCAGATCAGGAAGAAATGGGGCAGCTTTGGTAACTTCATGTTGGGCGCTAGAAAAGGCTGCACCTTTATCAAGAACTGGCATGATGGATACAAAGAACTATGGAAGGGTCGCAGAAACGTCAAAGACTTTCACAAACTACCCTTAGTGGAAGATATTGGACTTGCTGATGGTATGGCCGACTGGGGTATGGAGGACCAAGTCAAAGAAATGAGCGACTACGTGGCACAGATGCTCATTGGCGATCGCACAAGAAACCTTCTCGACGTCAGCACAGGCTGGAACGGACGCGAGTTTTTCGAAAACAAGGCTTTTATGGTAGAAGGGATCCGCAATGGTATTCTCGGCGCCATCAGAACAAACTACGACGGATACAAGCAAGTCGACCTCTTCACAACAAGACTCGACGAGCCGAATCTTGAGAAAAGACAGGAGGCCGAGGACTTTGTAGTAGAGATGCTCGAGAACAGCCACATGTACAAAGTATATCACAACTCGGCCGGCGAGACTCCAGCGCTGGGTGATCTGGTTAAGAAGAAAGAGTTGCTGGATGCGACTCACAGGCCGGGGACGTTTGGGGAGCTGTACCGGTATGGGACTGTGCATTGGAGGTCGACGAGGGAGGTGGAGGGCTTGAAACCGGAGATGAATGATGATGAGATGATTCGTGGTATGCCGACGGTGGCTTCTAAGGAGTGTGGCCGGATGTAGGGAGTTGTAGATAGACATAGAGGGTTTACTTTATTAGCTAGACTTTATGTGGTTATGGACAGTAGACGATGGTAATGCAATGCAGAGGTTAGCGACAGTCCAATACCGCAACTGATCCATTCCATAAATTCAAAAACCTACGTTATAGATAGTTTCATGGATGATATCCCGTAGAAAGAAAGATCGTGTTTTCTAACCAGCAAGGACTAAGGATTCTGTTCTCAGCTTCTTGATCGTGCATTGAATCTATCATTCCATAACTTCCAAAACATAATCGGGTTTACAAATGGCTAATCATCAACAAGTGACGGTTTGGCACTCCCGATATTCATGTGACTCAATCCAGATTTCAGGCAGTAGGGAGAGTAAGCATAGGTTGGTCCACGCTACGACATAATGGGGCTCCCAATTATGATTCATAATGATGTCCTGTATTATGGCTCACTCTGAGACTTAATAGAGTCATGGGCGACACAGCCATGAAACAAGGAAGCGTATGCTTGTTTGTAAAAGCAGAGAACTATATAGTAATCAGTATCCTGTTGAACCAAGAATTTCTTCTCTTCTTCTTCTTATTCTTCTTCTTCTTATTCTTCTTCTTCTTATTCTTCTTCTTCTTATTCTTCTTCTTCTTCTTCAACCAAATCCCAATCTCAAAGCAGGTTTCATCATGCTCACAAAACAAACCCCCGAGTACGTCGACATTAACGCCGTCTTCCAACCCCTACCGAAATACGGCCACCTCTCCGAGAAAACCCCCGAATACGCAGCAGCCGAATCCGCCATCGATGCGGTTTACTCTCAACTTTGGGATCTTCCCGACTTACCCGCCATTCGTGAAGCAGCTGGTGATGCAGACGCTCCAATGCCTCCCGGTGGACCTGTCCGAGGTCGAGATGTAGTCACTGACTTGATCACATTTCATGCTCGGGACGGGTTTGAGATTGAGTTTAAGGTGTATAAATCACACAATGTCAATACTAATGCTACACTTATGTATCGCATGCACGGCGGTGGTATGCAGTTGCAAACACAAACATGTTCGATCGCTGACCACTTCCAGGCTGGGTCGTTGGACGTCATGAAGTCGACGGCACGGAGAATGTGTATGCTGCTGCGAATCCCAACATTGTCGTTGTCAGTGTGGATTATCGAAAGTCAGTACTTGATCTACTTGTTGCAATGTGATGGCTTGCTGACAGTGAGAAGAGCACCGGAACACCCATTCCCTCAGCCGTTTTATGACTGCTACGACGGTCTGATCTGGGTAGGTCTTTGGTCATATGGGTGTTGACTGGGCATCTTACTGACTTGTCTAGTGCAAGGAGAACGCAAAATTTCTCGGGGTCGATCCGGAGAAGATCATTCTCAGCGGGAGCAGTGCTGGAGCGAATCTTGTATGTTTCGAGCACGTCACATGTTGATAACTATGGTATTTACTAACTGTCGACTTGAATAGGCTGCAGCACTCGCCATCGAAGCTAGAGACAAAGGCATTACAGGCATTACAGCTCAAGTTCTCCATTTCCCTTCACTCTGCCATCCCGAGTTTTTCCCCAGGGACAAATTTGAGTATGGCAGTTACATCCAGAACAAGGATAACCCAGTTCTTGATCTATTGAAAATGGAGTTCTTTTTCGACTCATATTTACCTAATCGCAAGTCTGATTATAGACACTCACCTCTGCTTACCCCGTCGCTGGAGGGTTTACCATCTACACGTAGGTTATCCCCATTACAGCATCGCAGAATCAATCAGAGATTCCGGCTAACATGGAATTCTCCACGGTAGTAATTCAATGCGCTGGCGTCGATGTTCTACGAGATGACGCGTTTGCTTATGCGGAAGCCCTTGAGAATGATGGTGTTGACGTCAAGATACGTTGTTATCAGGGTGTTCCTCACTGTTTTCCTGCCATTCTTTCTGCTGCGGACGAGACAAGCGAGTTTTACAAGACATACAATGAGTTCATAGAAGAGCATACCGGATGTTAGGCACATTGTAGTAGGTGATAGGAATTGAGCTTATCAGAAACGTCAGAAGTAGAGGGTTAATGTAATATCCGATGAGTGACCGTTGCACAGCAATTGGTATCATGATCAAAGACTCGTCTCGTCTGACTTGGTGCCCGAAACATACACATCGTGTCATTTATCTACCTATTCTACCCATCCACCCTGCCTTAACCATGCTTCGCAAGCCGACGGCCAATTCGAAACAGGTAGACCCTTCGTATCCAACGCGAATCCATGCGGTGCATCAGCGTAAATGTGCAACTCCACCGAACCTCCAGCTTCTCTGATGCCCTCGGCCAGACGATAGGCGTTGATGACAGGAACGACAGGGTCGTTGTTGGAGTAGACAATAAATGTCGGCGGTGCAGGAGAGCTCAGCTGAACATCTGGCTGGACAACATCGTATAGAGCCTGCTTCTCTGCAGGCGGTAAAGGAGGCTTGTTCTTGACGATAGTACGGCCTACTGCGTTTGTCGAAATAGGCCCATATCCAAGAATGGCAAACTTGGCTTTGGGCAGATCTTGATCCGGGGATGTCCATGTTTGAGGATATTCGGCCAGAAGAGCGGAACCTAGATGGCCGCCGGAAGAGAGGCCGCAGATACCGATTCCTCGAGGTGCATGTCCGCTCTCTGCCATCAACTTCAACGCACGTCTGGCGTCATCTAAGGGTGATTGGGCGCCGCTCTCGGAAGTTGGAAATCGGTGAACGAGAACAAAAGCGTAGAATCCGAGACTGTTGAGCCATTTCGCAATAGCCACTCCTTCACGTCCGACCATGAGCTGGACGTAACCGCCTCCACCAAGAATCAAGATTCCTCGTCCATTTGGGTTCTCCGGTCGGTAGCCGAAAAGAAAAGGACGATCGACCTTGGTCACAACGGCATTGTCTAGGTTATCTCCAGGTGTGTCGAGCTCAAATGCTCCTTCGACTGGATTTTTGTCCCATAGTGGCCAGGACTGGTCGGCCCCGAGATTTGAGAGAGAAGTCATGATGAGGAAGTTGGTATGGTTGTTGACTGTTTTCCTTGAGAGGAAGTTTGAGGAGTTAAATGGATGGATGTTGTGGAGATTGGGGGTATAAGCGGATCTCGTGAGAACATCGTCCCGAAATACCGACTGACTTGTAATGGAGATGGTGGTTTATGTGACAGTTCCGTTGATCCATCTTCGTTGCTGATCAAGTTTCTGCAACTAGATGATTGATTGAAGAAAGACCATAGGTGAAAACTCACCAAGTCAACATGCCAATCAAGGCTGGACACCTCTGTTGATGATTCATTGAGTCCCAGGTTAGTTTTCTTGGTACATTTAATTAGTACATCAAGGCAAACAGGTAACAACTGACTATACTCCGTGATGCCAAACTCCAAACATGATGAGGCTTCTGTAAGCATTCTCATACGGCCTCTGACAGCGCTTAGCTTTGCGACCTAATAGACACTCTCCAGACATTCGAACCTCGTCTGAATGAATGATATTGTTCACCATCAGCCCAGTGCTCCCACATCTACAGCTTCGGTGTCGTGTCATCTGGCTGCTATCACTGATTGAGCTACAAGGTTTGACGTGCACAAATGTTCGATGCTTTCCCCCACAACTGCTTTAAGATACTCATAGAATGCTCGCATACCTATACGCACATCTATACATCCGGTTGCTGGACTATGAAAAGTGACGGCTCGTTGTCCGCTCACATACATCGTCTTAGACATTATCGCCGATCCGTCAAGTCTGGTCAAATACTTGCCTTGTACATGTGAAGAGAGCGCTATAGCTTCTTTCCTATTGGTCCGAGACTCGATCATATACATACATATATACTGCAAATGTAATGTCGAAGAGATAGTTGACCTTACGACCTTCCTCTTCTAGACCTATCCGACTGGAGCGGCATGCATTAGTGGTTAATACATCAACTCCCTAGCAATTCCCACATAGCTTTATAGTCTGATGCAATCGATCAGACGTTCAAGTTCTGCAGGTCGGTTTAAACTGTGACAAAAGTGCCCGATTCAATGTAGACCTGCCTGAATAGGCTGCCTATCTGTTACTCCGTATAGCTTTCACGGACGATGCTGCAACCTGGCAATACGACCCTGACCCCATGTCAAGCAGATCTTCGTACCCGAGCTGCACAGGTCAAATGCTCAATATGGAAGGCGATAAGATAGCACAGACAAAGTCTGGACATAGTCAGTGACGGATTTGGAAAATAGCATGACCTCACTTCTACAATGTGACTGTGATGGCTGAGAGCTTGATCAGCGTTATTTCTCCTGCCATTTACGTTCACTGCCGCCGAATCTGACAATCATCAAGACAGTGATGCGTTTTCGGCAGTTGTTTGAACGGCAATTCATAATCAATCCAAAGACTGGTGGTGAACTATAAATGGCCGTATTGGCAATATCCCCATAGGATTCGGACTCTCAAATTCATATAATCCTTCGGTTGTACAACGCGTTAAATCACTTAGCGGATCTTTATCTCCAACCATGCGTTTCTCACTTGCATTGGCTGCTCTTGTGGCAACTTCCAACGCTGCCTCAATCGCATCCCGTGAAGCAGTAGAGCCTCTGTGCCGTATTGAGCTTGCACCTGGCGACGTCCGTACTGTCACCGAGGAAGAGAAGTGGGCATTGAGAGCTGTACGTTAACAACACCACGTCCTGGTACAAGACTCGACTAACGTCTCAAGAAACATGAACACTTTATCGATATCACAGCCCTCGACGAAGACCCTCCTCTCAGACTGCAGATGCTAGCACCCTTCCCTAGCACCATCACCCAACAGACCTCCGTGCAGCCTCTTCTCCCTAAACTGAGCACCACACGTCTTCGAAGCACCCTGACGACCTTTTCCAACTTCCACAACAGATACTACACCTCTGCTTATGGCCAGAAATCTGCCGAGTGGCTTCTCGGACAGGTCAGAGACATCATCACCGCCAGCGGCGCTACAAGCGTGAACGTCACTGCTTTCGCGCACACTTTCCGACAACCTAGTATCATTGCTACTATTCGAGGACAAAGTGCCAAGACTATTGTTGTCGGTGCCCATCAGGACTCTGTTAACCTTCAGAACCGGGCTGCCGGCCGCGCACCTGGTGCTGGTGAGCAACCGACCTACTCTCAGCGGCTGAAACGGAACTGACCAAGGTTTGAAGATGACGACGGCTCCGGAACAGTTACGAACTTGGAGGCTTTCCGGGTTCTCTTGACCGACTCCCGAATTGCAACTGGCAAGGCGGCCAATACCATCGAATTCCACTGGTACGCCGGTGAAGAAGCCGGTTTACTCGGTAGCGGTGCTATTTTCCAGCAATATATCCGCCAGGGTCGAGATATCAGAGCCATGCTTAACCAAGACATGACGGGTTACGTCAAGCCAGGAACGAAGGAGGTCATCGGCATCATCACCGACAACGTTGACTTATCCTTGACTAATTACCTCAAGAAGGTCATTGCTGCTGTAAGTGTATTCAAAACTTCCACCCTGATGGAATGCTAACATGAGAAGTACACCTCTCTTACCACTGTCGACTCTGTCTGCGGCTATGGATGCTCTGACCATGCCTCTGCCACCAGGGCTGGCTACCCGTCTGCCTTTGCGTTCGAGTCTGCTTTTGATGACAGCAGCCCTTATATCCACACGGCGCAGGACACACTCAGTACTGTCAACTTCAACCATGCTCTCGAGTTTTCCAAGATGGTCGTTGGATTTGTGTACGAGCTCGGCTTTGCTACACTCTAGAGAACTGTCTTTGCACATGGCTACATGTAGCTACTGATGTTTCCCTGGTGGTGTTTTTCTGTGGTGGAAAATGTTGTATCGCTCTTTTGTGAAGGCATTGTATCTGGATCCTCTCACGGTCACAATGTATATACTTCACATACAATTCTACCTTCTATCGTCACTGGTTTAGCTGGCTATAGATCGCTGAAAATGTGGTAATCGGGCATAGAGCGAGTATCTATATTACGAAAGGTGGTAAGTAGATAGTTCTAGTAAACTATCGTGATGGTAGAAATCTTGACCAATCATCAAGGAGTAGTCACAAGCACACACGTGTTTCTCCAGCGAAACGCCTCCTGAAAGAGGTCCTCATATGTGTTGATATTTCCAATTGCGAACCCCTCATTTGTATTAGCTCCTAAATCATAGGCACTGAGTTGAAGTTGAGTTGCCATCACGGATGAGCTGGCTTGGATATCCACTAAGAAATGAGACGTCGATCAGAGGATTCCAGGTCAAAGACGGATGGGTTGCGTAGAGTGCTTTTCCAGGTTGGCGAAGACAAGCCAGTTGATCTTTATTATACCAACACCCAACGGTTGTACCTAGTTAGGTTCTAGAAAGCAACATTATAATAACTGAGATTGAGTTAGCCACCACCATATCAATAAGCAGAATCATCAACGTACCTGAACACCAGTAACACCTCCAGTTTCCAGAATAGCACCTCGAAATAACTCATCGTCACGTCCATCATAGCTAAACATCTGATAGATAATGCTTTGAGCCCCAGCACTTTCACCCCAGACAGCAGCGCGTTCAGGATCGCCACCGAAAGCAGCAACATTCTCTTATAGCTACTCAAGAGCAAGTCTCTGATCCAGTAAACCAGCATTGGTAGAGCCTTCTTTGGGAATGTTGAAGGTCTGAAGAAATCCCCACATTCCAAGATGGTAGTTGAAACTGAAAGCTATGATAGGCTCGCCCAGGTCCTTGCTGACCTTGACAATGCCGGAGAGGTTGTATCGGGGATCTGCTGAGCTGCCGGCATAGTCCTCCTCCATATACCCAAACCTTAGGCAGCATTAACGATTTCGTATACAAGAGTGCTAAAATAGACAGTTATGAACTTACAAGACAAGGAGAATTTTCTTAGGCCTGATCGCACGCCGTACGACGTTGAGCGTGAGACAATCCTCAGACATTGTAAGGTAAGTTACTGGGCATACTGCATACAGCTAAAGCCATACTCTGTAGCCGCACGCTCATCATCAAAGGATTCATTCAGGCTCTATGGCCATCGATATCTAAGATCTCCCATTGGTGGTTGAGCGTAGGTGATTCCAAGAAAGGCTTCTTGTTTCCAATCCGGGAGATGAACACCGACAGAGAAAGAGAAGCAAGATATGGTACAGCAGATGCTAATAGCAGCATTTTATTCAAGTCCACGCAATACGCCGATTGCATACGACAGCTACCTTTCCATTTCAACCTTTCCTCATCATCTTGGATGTCTACTTAGCATACAACGCCGGAATATGCATTCTTTTCTGGAATTTGAAAAAGCTTCCACCAAGGATAAACTGGTTTCGAGTCCATCCTTGTGACTTATCCGCCATGATGCACCCCGCGTCAGCAACGTTGGAGGGGATCGGTGACCTTGTTCGGTGACGGTCTACTATTGGCTCGTAGAGGTAGGTCCTCACATCTAACCTCAAGCTCTGTCGATCCTGGACATCCATCCGGGGAAACAGGGCTTAGTCGGTGAAGCAGGTTGTTTTTGAGACGATGCCACATGACTCGGCAGATTCCCGTCCCATCGACAACACGTGGCTCACTTGTGACGTCCTGGTCAAGAACACAGCTATTCAGGCTGTCTCTTTCCATAGATCCTTCATATAACCTATTGACGGCACCGCTCCAAGACAGTTTGCCATCACATCCGGAAGCAAGTCGTTTCCAAATCCCCAATGAAGCGCCAAAAGAGCCCAGGCCAGGTTTTGAATAAAGTCCCTTCTCCATTCCTCACTCTGCTCAGAGTCGATGGTGTTTTTTCCATCTGAACGGTTGCATAGCCCAAGAACCAATAGTCGACCAGCCTCGATCAGCGTACACATGGCCCATGATCGAGCTGACAATGCAAGGAATTTGTCTTGGATTTCTGGGGACCATCTGATCACATTCTTGTTCGATAGCCAGGCTGTACTCTCCCAGAAGTGATATGAGGCCATAGAAAGGGTTTGCACAAGTGAAACCGCCGTAGTGAAGCCGATAGATGTGATGTTCGTCCGCCGCTCTTCAGAATAGGTCTTGATAATCTCCCTCGCCTCCATCCACGTGTCCAAAAGCCCCCACATACGGATCATAATCTGCCATTCATCTAGCATAAGAGTCAAGGCTTCGAGACGAGTTGCTGATTTTGTTGCAGCTTTTGCGAGAATCAAGAGAGTGGCCGACATGAAATTTCCGCCGCGCAAATGCTGAAGGCATGATAATCGTCTTGTTTTGATAGTAGATAGATGGCTTGCTGTTTTGGTTACAAGTCTGAGAAGATAGGCCACAGATCGGGCTGTTTCTGAGGTGCACAAAAGGGTGAGTTCGTTGCCTAGGCGTGTGTGAATGGCGCGATGTAGGTGTATTACGTTGGAATCCAAAGCTGCGAGTTTCCCTGTGGATGTAGAGCCTGCCCGAGGCTTTTCTGGGTAGACGACAGGAGGTATAATATCATGGTCGATCCGGGAAGCTAGGATGAGGCTCCGGGAATCCTGAACAGTAGGCTCGTTCATCTCTGGGGAATCGGGGATGTGTACGTCTGATACTGACTTGACCTGACAGTGGCAAGGAAGTTTGTTGTTTTGTGCAAGGGAAGGGGAAGTGGATGGATTTCCTGTGTTTAGCTAGCTACGTGTGCTAACACTGACAATTACGGAGAAAATAGCCGGCTTCTTCATCATAAGCTGTCGTCCCAATCCTTTTCCATGCGGGGGGGTTTTGTCCACTCGATAGCACCGGGCGGGGACTAGTTGAACAGCTTTCTCACCGAGTTACCTTTATTTGGAATTAATTTTGAAACCATTCTCAATGCAATTTTACAAACTACAACCAATCATTAGATAGAGTCGGTGAGTAGCCAGGTCATTGGATGTCTTATATTGCCTTTGTTAGGCTTAGACTGAGTGTCCAATTCTAATGCTTCTCCGCATATTTCACGGAAGCATCGCGTTACTCAGGTTTGACGATTTCGTTCAGTAACACAGCCAGTTGAAGCTCGAATATTTACATGCCCGCCTGCCGTGACTTTTCTTTCCATAATCTCTATACGGCCATATTGGTACTTTCCAAACATTCAGGAGGTGGCCTTGCATTTTCAATGACTACTAATTCGTAACCATTCAGTGAAGCAGCGAATTTCCAGCTGAAATAAGTCGATGGATGCTATTGGACTTGAGCATATTTGCTACAAATTACATGGCACTTCTCTGCAGTCCAAGAATGCCCAAAAACGAAAAACCTGATGCTCTCCAAAGTAAACAATATCAGCTATCATCGAAGCTGCATGAGAATGAGCTCACGATCTGTCCACACAAACGGCGTGTGAGCTTTCACGAGGCTCTTATTACAAACACATTCCCATCAAGGATTTTGAAGAATCTTTGGGCTTAGGGCCTTGTATAGAGACAATATCTCGACATTTGCAATTGGTCATCTTACGTCTAACACACCAAGCAGAGGCCACCTTGGCAACGATTGACGGCTTACGCTCGCTAGGAACTATCCGGCAAAGGAAATCGTGTCCTTCTCGCACTGGGCAGACAAGACATAAAACCTCCAAGGTTAGAAGTAGGCATTTAACTACTAAAAGTTCATCTCTATTATCCAATCAGCACAATTCACATCCATCAACTACAACTATGGCCACCATGAATAACCCTACCCTCCCTCACATTCATTTTCTCTGCATGTTTGAGCAATTTAGTACCGCATTTAAAAACGCCCAAGAATCCCGACGTCTCCCCTCATCTGTGCCTTGGACAATCCACAACTGCTCCCTCGCTGCTCTCGACTCATCTGTCCAATTCGACACCATCGTCTCGCCCGCCAACTCTTACGGTCTTCTTGACGGTGCCTTCGACGATGCAATCTCGCGAGCTTTCTCACCTACCGATGACTACATGGCCCTCACTCGAGTTGCCCAGACCCAGCTGTATAAACAATACCGCGGCTTTGCCCCTCCTGGAAGCTGTACGTTGGTAGCCATTCCGAAAGAGTTCGAGACACGATCACGCAACGTTTGGGGAACGCGACACCTCGCTCTATGCCCGACTATGCGTATCCCCAACGATGTCCGCTGGGATCGCGAAGTTGTGTACGAGTGTATCTGGAGCTTACTATGTGCTATTGATAACCACAACCGCGACGTCCGGGAAGGAAAAGCGGAAGATGAAATCCGCAGCGTGTTAATGACCCCACTAGCGGCCGGTATAGGCCGAGTGAGTGCAGAGAAATGGGCCACGCAGGCTGTCCTGGCCATTAAGCATTTCGTTGAGGCGTCTGAGAAGCCGGAGAAGTGGGGGGCACTTGACTGGAATGATTTTGGGAAGCATTGTGCTGAAGTTCAACTGACGTGGAACTCCTGAAATTTCCACGAGCTAGGCCTTTCAAGGTTGGGGGTCATGGATGGGGGGGGTCCGAGGT
>JABFEV010000796.1:0-27817 GCA_013618395.1 Fusarium domesticum | reverse complement strand
CATGCTCCAATCTAACAGTATCCTCGTGATGACAGGGGTCATATGGGGCGAGGTACCATCACGGAGTCTTTCGACAATTGATGGGATAGGAATATATATATATAACTAAAAAAGTTAATAAGTAGTAATTATTTAATACACTAGCCCGGAATCTAGAATCCGAAACCTTTATTCCTCTGCTTAATTTCTAGCTCAATTAATAATATGCCAGGTTCTATAAGAGGTATAAAGACAACGCATTGCGGACTAAACTAGGAAGGTCGACGAGGATATCCGCCGATACCTCTAGATAAAGCTCCAGAAGCCCCGCTAATATCTCAAAACCGTGGGACCGAGATGCCCGATAGAGCAGGAGAGGAGAGCATCTGCAGCGCTAAGTTGGCTAGACTAGAGGGACTATAAGAAAGCAGTCCTGGAAGATTGGATTAAGAGATAGAAATAAGAGAAGATGTCGGCCATGCAGGCCCGACTAAGAGGATACTGGGCTCCAGCAGACCGAGTCCCTCCAGATAGAGCTGTGTTGAGACTGTAGAAGGGGCTGCCTAAGTATAAGAGCTCCCTCCTTGCCCAAATCCGCACCGAGAAGATTAGGTTAAATGCTTTCCTCTAGGGAAGGCAAGCACCGGGATTTGACTCTCTACTCTGCCCTTGTAGTGGTTGGGAGTTTTTCACCGCCTTCGTGGAGGTTTCTCTCGCAGGATCTCGAGTTCTTCTATGGCTAAATACTTGGACCGTAGATAGTAAATCAAATTATATATATATCAATTGCATATTAGAGTTAATATTCTATATGTTCTTTTATTTCTAATTTTAAATCTTAAGTTAGATCTTAATTTGGCCAATTAGTTATTGAGACAAGATGTATTAATTATTGCGTTGTGTAGTAATACTTATGGGAAATTCGCAAAATGCGGGGTGGCCACTTATGGGTGGCTTACGTTAGCGAGAGGGGAGGCTGAAGCTTTCCCAACTCCGTCCCGTTCTGTTTGCTGCAAGTAAACGTCACAGTCAGCTGAACCTTGACTTTGATCTAGAACCATCCATCTCGAACAGACAACTCGATACAATATCTATGTTACCTTGCTTGTATTGATATTTATTTCAGTTCCATTTCTACATCGTCACCCTTCCTACACTTGGGTGAACAGAGGCTAGAGCCAACGATATACTCATCCCAGTTGCAAGCTTGACCAACCTAGTCCAAGGCCACTAGCTCACGCTTTGCCAGACCCTTGCTGTGACGATGTTTGGACCTTTCGGTATCGACTTCGCCTGGTCCGCTGAGCTTGGTATGGCCCCTTTGGCCATATCACAATACTCTCCTCTTGCTCTCCGCCATCTGCCTCAACCTAGACCAAGCGACGCACCCAACAATACCGATGCTTCCATCTTCACTTTCGAGGATGCCTTTGAAGATCTCCTTGCTGTATCCCAAGGCCAGCAACTGCCCAGCATCCTGACCAAACTTGAGCAGCGGAAGCTTCTTCGATACATGTATCCAGACGGAGAACCGGCCTATGTGTGGCTCCGAAGGCTACAGTCGCAGTCTCTTCTAGGTGTGCCTAGCAGCGATCAGCTAGCCACCATAGTCGATACCAACTGGGAGAAGTTTCATCGTGAGCTCGATCGAAGAGCTACTGCGGTATGGCAAGCCGCCATGGGCGAATCTCAGCGCGAAGCCAGTGACCAGCTCCCTCACGGCCCACACGGTGAAAATGTTGATGACGGAGGCTACACCGGTCACAACCCCCTGTTGGACGACTCCGAACAACGTCAATCGCAACGGAGACAACCTGACCATTTCGAGGATCTATTTTCATCCATGGAATCCTCCTTTACCAATGCACAGACAACCTGGGATTCTTTTGTCAAATCCATCACTGACGGCCCGTCGTCGTCACCTCCTGAGATAGTTTCGGCAAATCGCCATGCGGGAGAAGAGAAACAAATCGTGGAGAGGGATGAACATGTAGATTGTTTTGGATATTTGCACAGCAAAGTTACCGTCAAAACCATCGACGAGAACGGTAACCAGATCGGGAGTCAGACAAATTACACCGTTCGACCCGTGGACCAAGACAAACATGCCGCAAAGGATCAGAACCAAGAGGCAAAAACAGGCTTTGGATTTGATGGAAAAGGCCGTGTGGAGGCCAAAACTAGCTGGATCTGGAAATGAATGAGCCAATCGTGGTTTATGGTGATTTTAGTGGTTTACTCTCGGCTTGAGCATGGCGAGAACTTGTACGATGCGACGGATTTTGTATCTATCTGTATTATCATATGAAAAAGCCAAGTGTCATCTAAGTGCTCTTGACATGCATTGTTTTACTTTTCGCTCACTACAAACAAGAACGATATCTCCTATTCCTTTGCAACGTCATAGCAATAGCCAGTTATTTCTTGCCTCGAATCTGTGCCTTCTTCTTCCGCACCTGTCTCTTGCGCGCGATCAGCGTTTGTTGCATTTCCGCCTTGGGATCCTTGGCGAGACCGTCGTTTTCTCTCCTGGCCTCCGCAGTAGCAGGCTCCGCTCCTTTTCGTCCGCGAGCTTTCCCTTTGCCCTTGGCCTTTGCCAAAGTCTTAATCTCAGGTCCAGGCCGAGACCCAGCCGCTTGAGCCTCCGGACCCTTTTGGTCCTGGTTTGGCTGCATCTGGCGGGATCTCTCTTCGTTTGCTCGGCGTCGTTGCACAACCTGCGCGTTTTCGATGGCGAATTCGGCAATTAACCTCTGCTTTTTTCCATGATCGTTGTCGAGCTGATAGCCGTTGAGGTACCGAAGTCCCATGAGGGCCCAATGATGTGAGGTGTACTCGACAAATCCATAGCCTCGGCTGCGGCCACCATCCTTCTCCTGAGTCTTGGTACCCTGTGAACTCTCAAACACAACTTTGGCCTGCTTGATGATACCCTTACGCTTGACCTTTCTGTCGTGCTCCTTTTCCTTGGCATCCGGTCCATCACGGGCATTCTCCTCCTTTGACAGAGGCTGTCGACGTCCTGCTCTAACATCCATGGCGAACTCGACCACAGCCTTTCGAGCAAGTTCCTTGAGCTCCTTTGAATCGATGTTGCGAGGAATGTTACGCAGAGCTAGACGTGTCAAGCTCAGATGCAGACTGGGGTTATTTTGGACCTGTTTCTTTCGCTGAGCAGCACTCGATTGTCGTGCCTGAACCTCGGGTAGTGACAATAGGTTGAAAAGAGGCGAGCTTCGGTCAATCGAGCCCTCGTTTAGTAAAAACAAGTTTCGCTTATCCTTCTGGTTCCGCTTGGCAAGCGAGTTGTCGGCAAGGTTGGATGCCTGTTGCTTGTCCACAGCCTGTGCGACTTGAAGGAGCCGGCCATCGAGCGTGTATTTGCCGTCGGGATCAGCAGCCTCGTCTTGAAGGATCGAGCTTTTGGTCGTGGTGACGGGTTGATTGCATCGTGGAGCAGCCTTGATGCAGTTTTGGGCGTCTTCAATGTTGTAGAAGCAGACAAATGCAGTGCCGGCAGGCTTCTCGGTCACCTTGTCCACAACGACTCGAGCATAGCGAACTTTACCGAAGTGGCCGAAAAAGTTTTGCAGTTGTTCATCAGTCGACGTGAAAGGCAGGTTCCGGATGAACACGGTTGCTGAGTTGTCCGTCATCCTCTTAGGCTGAGGCCTTTTCTGAACCTCCTTTTGCTCATCTTCGTCGTCCTTGTCATCGTCCTCTTCCTCAAGGTTCTCGAAGTGATTCTTCATGAAATTCTCCAGGTCGGCGTCGAGTTGCGAGTCTCGAGAGACTTTAGCCCCGCCAGCTTCTTGATCCTCATTTTGGTCCTCATCTTCGTCTTCATCTTCGTCCTGGTCTTCGTCACCGGACTCATCCTTAGAAGACGTTGCGTCCTCCTCATCGTCGTCATTGGTATCCTCTTCACCCTTTTCCTGAGGCTGTTGCTTATCCCAGGTTGTCTTATCGACAGCCCAATCCACTGCAAGAGTTCTTCCATCAATCTCTTTTCCATTGATGGCTTCGAGCGCGCGCTCCGCATTCTTCTTTCCCCTGATAGTGACGAAGCCGAAACCCTTCAGCTTTCCCTTTGTCTGCGGCAGATCTGCATACTTAACCTTGCCGAAGCTTCTAAACAAATGTCCGAGTTGTTCAGACGTCTTGACACTCCACGGCAAGTTGCGCACAATCAGTTTAGGAAGCGGCTGGAACTCCTCCTTCTTCTGGGGTTTGCCGGGAATAGGTTCACCTGCGGGACCATTTCGGTGTCTGGGCTCTGCAACATCGATTCGAAGTCGTTTTCCATTCCATTCTTGGTTGTTCAGTGACTTCTTAGCTTCTTGCGCATCGTCGGCATCAGCAAAGGTGACAAAGCCAAACCCTTTGGACTCTTTCGTCTTTTGATCAACAACCACAACAGCATGCTTTACCGGATAATGCTGGGAGAAGAAGTCGGCCAAGCTTTCGTTCGTTGTACCAGGAGGGAGGGAGCGAACAAACAGCGATCGTCGTTCCTCAACTCTGGCTCGTTTTGACGCCTGGACGGCTCCATTGTCTCGGTCTTCGAAGGAATTGGGACTGTGGTTGTCCGTCTCATTGCGGGATCGTTTTCGATCTCCTTTGGGGGCGCCCATGGTCTGGAAATTTGGCTTGAGAATAAATGGGAAGACGTATAGAGTAGAAAGGAGAGGGTTGGTACGGCTTCTAAAAATTTGATGCGCCGCAAATGGGGATTTATGCAGCAAGCTACTTGTCGCTAGTGAACGAAAAAAAAAAGTAGGCGATTGATTGTTGATAAGACTTTCCGGACGAGTTTATCTAATCACACGTGATGGCGGGGATGCCTGTTACCGGGCAGACATGCTAGTCCAAAACTGGAAGACTATTTACTACTTGTGACAACACAAGACGCGACCGCAAACAAATTACCACTAGTCCCACGACGACCCTCCACGAACATCAATACCAAACACAACATTTCGCCTGTCGCTTCAAAGAGGCCCTAGTCTCCTTAGCAATTATGCCACTACGATCGGTTTCTAAGTCGACGAGGGCGCCTACAACTAGAACATCAGCTGCCTCACGGACAGCCTTGGTGCTCGATACTGTTGATACTCCTGACAACGCCTTGAGAGCGAAGATAGGCACAGTCTTTCGAGATGCGCAAAGAACAACGGCAACGCATAGAAAACTCGTTGTGAATTTACGCAAGATCCACGAATCTTGTTGCTACGAGCCGACCGAAACGAGAAATTCACAGGTGGACGATTTTGATGAAGAGGCCTTCAACCACGAATTTGTCAGATGTGTCTCTAAAATCATGCCGATCAAGAAGGCGGAGAGTGTCGGAGAGAAGTCTATTCGATTTGTAGGCCTCTTTCTGCGCCACGCGAATGAGAAGGACAACGAACTTTTGGGCGAGATTGAAGAAGACGCGAGTATTATGCCCGAGACCCCAAGCACAAGGCTTACCTCACAACTCCTCGAGTCGATTCTTCCCATGTTGATGGCCAAAGACAAGTTTGTGCGATTTAGATCGACACAACTGATATCACACATCATCAATTCCCTCGATGCGATAGATGATGACCTATTTCAAAAGCTGCGACACGGATTGCTCAAGAGGATTCGCGACAAGGAAGCCATGGTCCGCGCTCAGGCGGTGCTGGGCCTTGGCCGGCTTGCAGGAAACCAACCCGAAGGCTGTACCAACTCGGAAGACAGTGACGATGACTCGGACACAGGCTTGCTGGAGAAGTTGTTGGAGGTTCTCCAAAACGACCCCAGCGCGGATGTACGCAGGTCGTTGCTGGTAAACCTCCCAATTCTTCCAAATACGCTACCTTACCTTCTCGAAAGAGCTCGAGACCAGGATGCGGCAACTCGGAGAGCAGTATACTCTCGACTCTTACCTGCTTTGGGCGACTTCCGACATCTTTCCCTTTCCATGCGAGAGAAATTATTGCGATGGGGTCTGCGGGACAGAGATGAAAACGTCAGAAAGGCTGCAGGCAGGCTATTTCGTGAGCGATGGATTGAGGATTGTGCGGGGGCATCACCTCTCGAGGATGGTGTCGCAGCCAACCCGTTGCCTCCCAATTTTGAAGGCCTCCAGGAGTTACTGGAACGAATTGACGTGGTCAACTCAGGCGTCGAGAACGGTGTTGCACTAGAAGCTATGAAAGGTTTCTGGGAAGGCCGGCCAGATTATCGTGAGGCAAGCAAATTTGATGATAGCTTCTGGGAAACTCTGTCAGCCGAATCCGTCTTTATGGCCAGAAGTTTCAATGATTTTTGCCGTCTTGAGAACGATGGGAAGTATCTAAATCTTTTGGAAGAGAAACTCCCGGAAGTTACTAAACTCGCTTTCTACCTGGAACGCTATCTGCGTGTCCTCGTCGAAGCTCTCAAGAGAGTTGCCCAGCAGGAAATCGAAGAGGATGAAGAGGAGGAGGACACTGTCGAACAGGAGTTCATTGTCGAGCAGCTGCTTCATATCGCTCTCACACTTGACTACTCGGATGAGGTTGGCCGACGGAAGATGTTTACTCTACTCCGACAAATCTTGTCAATCCCTGAGCTACCAGATGAAGTCACCAAGCTTACTGTAGAAGCCCTTCAAGGAATCTGCTCTCCGGATGCTGCGGGGGAGCGTGAGTTTATCAGCATCGTCCTCGAATCTGTCGCAGACGTTCACGATACTATTGTTGATGACCCGGCTGAGACGGATGACAGCTTCCACTCAGCCAAGTCCGAGGTCAGTGGACAGAACACTCCTACTAAAGCCAGTAGGCAAGCTGCAACACCTGAGCTCAGCGAAGAGGAAGCGCGAGACAAGGCAGTCAAGGAAATTGTTGTCAACATGAAGTGTCTGCATATCGTTCAGTGTATGCTTACCCATGTTGCCGGAAACCTGCAAGATAACACCGATCTTGTTGCCATGTTGAACAACCTGGTAGTACCTGCAGTGCGTAGCCACGAGGCTCCCGTCCGTGAGAGAGGTCTCGTCTGTCTTGGACTATGTGCTCTTCTTGATCATTCACTGGCTGAAGAGAATCTTGGTCTGTTTATGCACTTCTTTCAAAAAGGACACACAGCTCTCCAAAACACTGCGCTTCACATCCTCACCGATATCCTCAACGTCCATGGCGCACAGCTTTTCTCATCAACACCTGGACTCTTGAAGGTCTACGTCAAAGCTGTCAAGGGCGGTGCCAAATCACCCGAGGTACAGGCGGCAGCGACTGTGGCCGCCTCGAAGCTGCTACTGGGCCAAATCATCAGCGAAGAAGAGTCTTGCAGCGAGTTACTCAAATCTCTTGTGGTAGCGTACTTTGATCCCTCGTCAGCGTCCAACCAGACGGTTCGTCAGGCCCTCAACTACTTCTTACCCGTCTTTTGCTTTTCGCGGATGGAGAATCAAGATCTGATGAGGGGTATCGCCCTGGACGCAATCCATGCACTGTTCAATGTCCGTGAGGGCCTAGAAGACGACGATGTCGATGTTGGAGAGGACATGGTCAGCATGACAGCGATTGGGGCTTGCCTCGTAGACTGGACAGATCCTAGAAAGTGTTATAGTTCCAACGCTGTGCTGGATCTGGAGAAGAAGCATGTTAATGGCAATGTTCATTTGGATCTCGCCATGGATATTTTGGAGAGGCTGCAAGGTAACATCACCAGTAAGTCATATCCCCACCAGGCATTGCAGAGAACCTACTCACATCCATGTAGAAGAAGAAAAGAAAGTCATTGCTACGCTTCTTGGCAAACTCCATGTTTCCCCTGGATCAAGCGAGGACAAACTCCGTCAGGCGTACATCGAAGCCAGTGCCGCTGTTGAGGACGGACTCTTGTCGGATGCGACCAGCCGCAACGCTCTCTACAAAATCCATATCAATCTTGGAAAACTCGTCAATGCTTTAGACGAGCAGCCTACTCAACGACGGACTAGCCGCAGCGTGTCGGTTCTTACAGATCGCCAATCCCCTGAGGAGGACAAAATCCTCATTAGTGAGCCTCGTATCAAGGAGGAAGACGAGGAAAGCGATGACACAGTGATGCCAAAAGAGGAGAGGCAGTCTTCGTTAATGGAGGAGCTTCTGTCCGATGATGAGGATACCGAGATGACCGATATCTGAGATGAGTGCTTAATGAGTCAATGAAGTTAATATTCCATGGAGAATGACAGTTTAAGAGGACGGGTTGGGTAAGAGCGGGTGTACTGCCAATATCACAAGTCAGGGCATGCGAGGTCGGTCTATTTGTTCGTATATGCAAACAATTTTATATTAATGACCGTCATGGCGCAACCCTTGCAAAGAATTTCCACCAAGAATGGTCTGTCTTTACATGGTAATAGATAAATATCTGGTGAATACTACACGGTGTTATGTTTTCCTAGTTTCAAGAACTTAGCCAGAACAGTGAGCCGCCAATGCTGGCATTGATGAATAGGTGCTGGCCCAGACTCCAAGCCATGCAATACAAGTATTTGGGCGAGAAAACGGTCCAAATAAAGAGATGGGTTCTCAACGCAGTGCAGGCCATCATGACGAATGCAACGCTCACAGCAGCAGCAGCGGTCTGCAGAGCCAGGTATTGTCCGAAAGCCCTGTGGTGGCCTTGATTATGCTTGCGCAAAAGAAGTAGGTTAGCAGCAGAGGTCCAGAAAATGGGCCCTGCCCAGTTGCTAACAAGAGTGAGGAAGCCCACGGCGACAAAGTTGAAGCCACTAATGCCATTATAAGCGCTCGAAAGGTCGACTGACGAGATGGAGTTGGAGCCACCAAATGCGAAAAAGGTTGTATACTGTAAGAGAAGGGTTGTAGTGGCTATTTCGGGAATAGATAGGTCGACGGTTTGTAGAGCATGAAACAGCATATCGGATAATAGAAAGAGAGGAATGTTGGTAGCACGAGTTTGAGTGATTCCAAAGAGGGTGTAAAGATGGTGAAACAGATAAGCTAGTTACGCAAGTGTCAGTAACCTCTAACTATTCGACAAGACGTGAAAGACTTACCAGACTGCATCTTAGCAAAACGGCCTCTGGTAAGAGCACGGTACGTTCCATATGCCATAAGTGAAGATATGAGCATGAATACAATGCGAGCTCTCCAAAGAAGCGTCAACCCCTGAAACATCTCGTGTAGTTGACGAGCAAAACCGACGACGAGTTCTGGAGCGTCCTCTCTAGTGAAATCAAGCTTGAAGCTGAAAGCCGTCATCAAGAGTACAGAAGTAATGGAAGTTCCAACGAAGTAAGGGAGACTCTCGAGACGAGTCAACAAACGAAAAGAGAGCACAGTATAGATGAGTAAGAGAATGAGCCAGAGCAGCTGAGGATGGGTCACGATGTAGCTCTTGGCGATATCTGGATTCCCTGCAAACTTTTGGCCAGTCTGATTCCAGCCTCGGGTCAATCTCAAGGCAACCAGAGCGAAAAATAGCCAAGTCAGATGGGTGACATTTTTGTATCTATGGAAGATGTCAGTACATGAGGCCGACTAAAAGAACAAAACGGCACTCCAACGCACCTTCGGATCTGCCTTAGACCAAGAAAAGCGAGCCAGAGGGTGGACGTCCAGTACCAGAAGTGCTGCTCCTCCTCGACGTAGCTGCTTGCAAACATCATGATGCCATATGACACAGCAACAAGGGCTAACGGAACGAGTTGACCTTTGTGAGCCACACCAATGTTGCCCACAGCGACTATACCGACCAAGGCAGAAGCGATTGCAAGACCTTGGCCAAGGAACAATCGGGGCATGTTGTAGTTCGAAGCCATGCCACTCATCAAGTCCTGAGCGCGATGCAGCCACTGTGCCATGGAAGCAAGCCAAACCGGGTCAATACCGATGATCTCTGTCATGAGATGGGCCTGCTTGTTTAGCTTCTGCCACTGACAGGCCAAGTCATTGATATCTGTCGCTTGGAGCATACATGGGTCAGTTCCACTCTGTGGATCGAAGATATCACCACCAAAGGCAGCAGTGACAATATTGAGAATCTGTCTAGCATTGCGTATCAAAATCTGAACTTTATCGCTTGTCTTTGGCCAGAACGGTAGAAAATGCGGAATGAAAGCTCCCAGATTGTTCTTGGACACCGGGAAGCCCAGCAAGGCGGCAATAGTAGGCGCCAGATCGGATTGCTCAACGACCGAGTAATAATCGAATTCGTTCTTGGGCTGGGCGGGCGCAGGGAGCTTTTGTGCTATGGTTTCGAGCTTGGGTGACATGAATACTAAGGCAGGCGAGGTTTCGCCGGGGGAAGAAGCACCATGGTTGCCGGCTTCATTCATGCCATGATCACCACAGAGTACAAGGAGTGTCGATTGTAGATCAGAATTGGACTCGATCGCCTTGAAGAGCGTCTGAACAATGCCATCCATTTCACGCTGTTTAGGAACCATATTGGAGCTTTGATGGACGTCAGTAAATGAAGACGACGTCGGTAGGGAGTTACTCGCCTCTTGGGCCCAGACTTGTGACCGATATGATCGAGACCAAGATAATGGAGTACCATGAGGCTCCAATCATTATTTTCCAATTCACTTGCAATATTTCGTGTCACATTGTTGTCGACCTCGGTGAAATCCTTGTTCAGAAGTCAGTCAACAGGCATCACACTATATAGCAGTGTTCAGATCACACGAAGCATACCGCGACAAAGAAACTGGATGTCCCGTCCTGACGATCGAAGGTATTTGGGAACAGCTTGAGCCAAGTATCATCACCGTACATCAAGAGCTTCCCGGCATCTTTGGCTTTAATCTGAGCCAGCCATGTATCTTGTGACGCAAGGGTTGATGATGTGTCGGCCTCATCAAAGTTCAAGATTAGGTCAACAAAAGAAGGAATCGAACCAGTAGTCATGGACTTGATCCTCGGCATGGTAACAGTAGGGGATCGAGCATTGGCTGTAAATGGCATGGCGCTGCCAGCTCGAATGAGGCTATCTCACCGATGAGTACGGCAGTGAGAAATAGACGATACAGGCTGGACGCATACCTCTGGACATATTCGAAACCCGAATCTTGCGAATATACAAAATCACTATGGAAGAATCAAGTCAACAATATATTCACATTGAGTGTGCAGCAGAAGGATTTGTGTTTCCATACCTCCTGAGAGCATCCACGACCATAAAGATCAAGCGATCAAACGGCGCATCGGGCGGCTGCCCGTAATCTAGAGTTTCATACTCTGCCAGACCGGGGATGAAGGGTTTGTATGGGAAAAACCCAGTTGCGAAGACGACAATCGATATGGGAATCAACACGTTGGCTACTACAAGCAACACATTGTGAAGTAGCGACCTGTTACCAGCAGCTGGCATTTTAACGAAAGGCTCAAAGTTGGCCAATAGAGACTTGTGAAGAGAAAAGAGAGAACAGACACGTCGGAGGAATTGTACTAGGGCCTTGCCATTGGAAACGAGCTGTCAAAGGACACGATGGCAAAGGAGGCAGAGGTGTTCGTGTTGAGGTGAGGCAGGACGATGGGTGTCCAGCCTTGCCAAGCCCAAGACAGGGGCCGAAGAGGTTCTTACTTCTTAATGGTTGGTCAAACCCAGTAGCTTTGGCAGACAGCAGCGCTTCTAACAATTCAAGTTCAAGTAACTTTAATGCAAGAATCCGGCTTTTTCATTGGCTAACTTGAGATAATTGAATTGAACTTGATCAAGTTCTCTAATCATATTGCTGCATTTGGCCTTAAAATTACTTGAACCTGAATTGTTAGAAGCGCTGGCAGACAGGTGCGTCCATTTCAATCAGAAGGCGACAGGGTTCACCTGCGCCACACAAGGCTGACGGAAGAAAGAAAAGTCCATAATGTGCGAATCTGGGTATCAGTTCAAATTTATTGCTTGATGAGAAACATGAGTCAAGACTAGAAGAAATAAGACGTGCCCGAAGACCGAAAAGGGAAAAGAGAACCAGAAATCCAAGCTTTAAAACTCATAAGATCCCCTCCTACTTCTTTGAACGCTGTCTATCACCATACTTTTGAAACACAATCTTGTTGGTCTTCTTCTGCTTGCGCTTGCCGATACGATTCCTGTTGGTGTGCTCCTTGGGCTGTTTGGGGTCGACATCCATTGCTGAAAGGACAGGGTGTGTTAGTCTGTCTGATGCAAGAAGATATATTGGGAATCAACTTACAGATCTCATCTTCTTGAGCCTTATCCTTGGAGTCTGCGGCGTCCTCATTCCCCAGAACTGAACAGCATGTTGGCAATAGTTCTTCAAAATAGAAATGCAAAGTCGGCTTCACTCACTGTTCATGTTCACATCTGAAGACTCAGGCTTGGGCTGCTTGGCCACTTCGAGCAACTTCGCAGAGAGGCGCTCCTCGCGAGCGGCTTGGGCTGGGCCAAAGACCTTTGCGGCCAGGCGCTGGTTATTAGCCTTTCTTGTGCTTGATCGTGAGCTTTTTGCCATTTTAATGAAGTTTTCAAGAGTTAAAGAGGCGAGGATTGATGAGTATATAGTAGGTAGGAACAGAGCCAGACGTAGACGTAGATGTAGAATCGAGACGAGATTCTTTATCGGTTAGTGCGATAAGAAAAGAGAAAAAAAAAAGTTATTTAGCCACCCAGCAGTGGAGGGGCGACGGCAGGCTGGCCGGCCGCGGGGGGGGGGGTGGAGCTTGTGAGACTCATGGAGAGAGCTTATCAACCGAAACCCTACGCTTAGGTTGGCACTCCTAAGATCAACAAGTTGGAAGTGAATACCTACCTAGGTAGGTAGTCTTGAGTAACATGCTCAACCTAATTTAGGAGATCAGTCACGGGAGGAGAGAGAGTATTGACATTTTCTTCTTTAACAGAGCACAGCTTTTGATGGAGGTCACTAATTAATATTCCTAGTTAGAGTCTAATATTTCATTGAGCTCCATTAAGTTACCCGACCTAAAGTGATTTTGTTCCGCCTGATACAAAGTTACTACCTGATTCACTGAGCATTGTTGCAATCAAACTCAGTCTACCTAACCTACCACATATAACACAAACACAATCTAGGTACGGAGTACATCTACCTGAGGCCCCCGCTAACTCGACGCGAGAGACCAGTTTATGCCACTCAACACCGCCTTCTGCATTCAGTCGCCGCACTCCAAAGCCCCGGGATGACTGAGCGAACATGACATCAAAAGCCGATGTTTAGTACAACCAAAAACACCATCCCGAGTCACATTTTTTCTTCTTCGTACGCTTCGACAGTCAGAACGAGCGGAACTGGACCGAATCCGAGTACTCTCAGATACATTCACTTGTTCCTGCCTACCACGGCCCCTGGTTGCGTCTCCGTGCCTTCCGCACACTTCCTTCCCAACTCTCGCTTCAACAGGCTTGCACAGCCTGCCCTCTTGCCTTGAATGCGACCACGCGACCATCGCAACTTTAGGCGCGCCTAAGTGAGGCTGCACCTTGCCTTCTGATTCACGAATCTAAAATTCACTGCGCAAGCCGAAAACGAACCCGATATATACTAGTAGACAGCATGGCCTCAACCTCAGGCCTGGGCTCAGTTACGAACCCTACCACGACAACATCCTCCCAAGGAGTATCGCGATCCGAAGCTGGCGCTCTTGTACGGCAAGTGAATCGGTTGCTCAACCGCCAGCTCTCTTCTGTCTGTCAGGTAAATGGAGTTAAAAGCACTGGCATCAAGGCCGAGCTGCAGAATAGGATCGGCAATTGTAAGTACCAGAACCTCCTCATAAATCAGCATCCTTATTTGGGGCGCGACAACCAGTCTGTCGACCGACCACCGACCACCGACCACCGATTACGCAAAGTCTTGTCCAGGGTCCTCCTTATGGTTGCACAAACTTGGCGCATAGCTAACATCCTGTTCTCTTTCATGAAGTAATACAAGAAGCCGTCAACAACAACGACGCTGTGCGTTTCCAGCAAATTCGTCAGAGCGTACACAATACTATCACGAACAAGCCCGCTGGCGTCTCTCCTTCTCGAGCGAGCCATTCACATGTCGCACATAATCTGCCGCCTCTCAGCCTGTCCCAATCAATGGCGCACTCTAGTACCTCTTCCAGGGGCAGCCCTGCTCTTGGCAACGGCCATCGTGCTCGTCCTTCGTCGTACGGAACCTCGCAACCGGTGTCCTTGACCTTCAAACCGAGCCCTTTCTATCATATCGAGACCCCAATCATCGACACACGAGTTTGTGAAGGTATTGTTCTCTTGGATTTCTTTCCGAAACTTCATCAAGTTTATGTGGCTGACCTTTGATTCTCCTGCTTGTAGCTATGTCACAACACCGCAATTCTGTCACCGTCTCTCTGAAGCTAAACGAACACCCTGCTCTGGATATATGTGTTAATGATGAATCTTACCGAGCCGTAGTCTTTTGCGCTGGCGATTGTGTTGGTCAGCAAGATGTCGCATTCCCGCATCAGTCCGAACTACGAGTCAATGGGGGCGATATCAAGGCCAACTTGCGCGGGCTGAAGAATAAACCTGGCTCTACTAGACCGGTTGACATCACTAACGCACTTCGTTTACGACCCAACTACACTAACAACTTCGAGTTTACATATGCCCTCACGAACAAGGTAGGTCAATATCCATATAATCATCGGTGGTGCTGAAACCAGCAAGACTTTGAAGTACACGGGCTAACTACGAAATACAGAAGTTTTATCTGATAATCTACCTATGCAAAGTCACTACCGTAGATGAGCTAGTGACGCGTATTAATGTTGGTAAAAGAATACCAATTGAGTCAGTCAAACAAGAACGTAAGTGCGATTTAACTCACAAGGACTAGTTATCGACGTAACTGACATGTTTTAGTCAATGAGAAAGCCCAAGATCCTGATGTAGTGGCAACATCACAAGTCTTGTCATTGAAATGCCCCTTGTCATACATGCGACTAGCCCTGCCCTGTCGCGGACTGAGCTGCACTCACATTCAATGCTTTGATGCTACATCTTATCTGCAGCTTCAGGAGCAGGGCCCCCAATGGCTGTGCCCTATTTGTAACAAATCCGCAACTTTCGATCAATTGGCTGTTGACGAGTACATTATGGTCCCGGCCTCCTTGCATTGCCCTATCCACTAACTTGTATATAGATATGTGCGGGATATCCTTACAAAAACACCCAAAAGTCTGGAAACCGTCACCATAGAGCCTAACGGGCAATGGCACATCAAGGCCTCTGACGAAGGAGGCCATAGTCAGACCAGCGGAAACTCGTCGTATCACGATCACAACGACAAAGACGACGACAACTACTTCGACGACAATGACGATGATGTCCTGATATCGGAAGTCAATCCTATCGGCCATCGTCGCCAAGAGACACCCAAAAATCCTGCACCGAGCTTCGGTACACCTGGCACAGTCGGCCGCGACAGTTCCTCTGTCGGCCCTCGAGGGCATGCCTCCGTTAGTGCAAAACGTCCGGCAGCGGCGGTCATTGACCTTACGCTATCCGACGACGACGACGACGACGAGCCTGTTCAACCAGCTCCCAAACGACAGAACACTTCTACCAATGGGTTTCACAGTTCCGGCGGTCTAGATTACTTGAATGGCTCGCTTCTCGAGTATTCCTAGGAGGAGACTCGAGCACGGCGACGGAAATCTTCCAGAAGACAGAGGCGCAGAACTTCTTGATAACGGATCTTTCATTGTGCGCGCGGTAGAGATTGGAGCAATGGTGTGATTGGCTGGCATTTTGGTGTTAATGATGATTTGGCTTTTGCATGAGCAGGTCCGGCGTTGGAGGAACTAGAAAGATTCCCCGGTCACGAATAATTGATGCGACCGCTTCCAGCTGAACTTGGGTTGTTGATTATGCGAGGTGTGATGGCTACGAGAGGGCATGCTGTCCCTCGGTTTTATATTTGCCTTGGCCCTTGAACCATGCAGTTTACAAGATGTCAATTTACTCGAAATCGATGATACCTGTTATTTTAAGGATATGTGGTTCCGGTTGGGCTGCCGTAACTACTATTGAAGGTGTAAGCCAAATGTGAGGAAGCTGTAAATGGTAGTCAGGCAAGTTAATACTAAGGTATGGGGTTATGGAAGGTTGACCTAACTAGCCCTGGTTCTTATCGGCGCTGTAGCGATCTTATCACCACGTGCGTTACAACGCTTCCCCAGCTCTTCCCAACTGAGATCGAATGGGATGCAACAGGCGCTCTGTTCCAAAAAGCATCAAGCAACAACTATCCCGAAGCTTCCTCATACTCACGCTTTAAGATACAAGTACCCCCAATTACATATTGGTCCCCCCTTTCGCACACTCTTATTCCTAGAATCTTATCACGGAAGCCGATCCATCATGTCTTTTGAACCCGTCATGCCGCCCTACAACTCCACCGACCCAACCGCTAACTTCCTGAATTCGTCATGTCTCGATTTTCTCCTCATCGAATTGGTGCCCCTTGCACACCGAGTTACAAAGGACCGAGATGAAGGGGCGCTGGAATTGAGCAAGATGTCCACAGATGCCGCATCGACTAGCCATGCTGTAAGCTCCAGCGCTGCGGGACTCATCTCGGGTGCCGGGACGAGGAAGCTGGACGAGGAGGAGGATCTGGACGCCGTACACTATCGCCTGGACATGCTAGGATATCGAGTTGGACAGGGGCTGGTGGAAAGGTAAAAGAGTATCCCACAACCTCAGTGTACATGGCGCCATGATGGCTCATGCTTGATGTTACAGATTTTCGAAAGAAAGGCCACGGTTCAACGACACGCTCGACGTTATCAAATTCCTCTGCAAAGACCTTTGGTCCCTGGTATTTGGCAAGAACATCGACAATCTCAAAACAAACCATAGGGTACGTACTCGGTCGTTGGCTCCGTGCTGTTTCAACCATTACAAGCTGATGCGGAATAGGGTGTATATGTCTTGACTGACAACGTCTTCCGTCCCTTCTCGCGTATGAGTACCGAGGCTGGTGGACAAGCAATAGTCCGCGCGCAACCGGTACGACTCTCGCTCATTCTGCGCCTAATTCACTGCCCTCATGATGCCCATGATCACTGACGTCAAATTGAATTAGTTCCTATGGTTTCCCTGCGGTATTGTTCGAGGTGCCTTGGCGGCTTTGGGCATCAGCACAACTGTTCAAGCTGAAATCAATGAGTTGCCAGGCGCTGTTTTCCAAATCAAGACGATTCCCAAGAAGCCTTAGGGGAACTATACACCTCATGAAGTGTCGCAGTACCCTCAGGCACCTGAGACTTGGCGCGTTCAAACTCGCAACAGAAAAAGCCAGCCACCCCCCTTACAGTTTTATCCTGCCATTCCAAAGCACATCTAATCTCGAGTGTTCACCTTGAACCAACAATCAAAGCAAGCCAACCAGGTCGCCTCCTCTCAATTAAAGCGTCATGGCACATTCACAGCCTATAAAGAATACATCATCAGCTACTGCGGTCATAATTCATTTTACTATGTCCAGTGCCATAGCTACCAACCCCTTCGAAATGTTGTTGTCTTTTGAGGGAGCCGCTTCCAAAGATATTCAAAACAGGTGTCAGGGGGCTTTTACTTCTGGGGAGGGTTGTGGACAAAGCTGACGCCCTTGCTAATATTGCCCTTGAGGCCCTCAACACACTTGGCCAGAAGAGCCTGCTCCTTCTCGGTGATGCCTTCCAGGGGGTTGATGGCCTTCTCGGCACCGTTGGGCTATTTGATGTCAGCCGAAATTTCCATATGTCACGTAAAGAAGAACATACACCGAGCTCAACGGGGACAGAGAAGAAGTCACTGCCAGTTTGCTTGGCGATCGCGTCACCTCCAGGCACACCAGGAAGGTAGACATAGCTGGGCTCGACGAGACCCTTCTCGCCCTTGACAGCACGAAGGACCTTCTCGGCAAAACTGAATAAAGAGTCAACTACCCATTCAACGACAAGAAATGTACAAACGCTATAATGAAGACATACCGGAAGCCAGCGTAGGCCATGGACAAGGTGGCAGAGCCTGCACCATCCTTGGCCTTTACAACCTCATCACCGCCGAATTGAACACGGTTCACGAGAGCATCGTACTTTTCATCGGGGATAGAAACGGAAGGCGATGCCTTGCTGAAGAGGGGGACGATGGTCTCGCCAGAGTGACCACCGATGACGGGGATGTTGAGCTTCTGGGGCTGAGACTCGCCAATAATCTCAGCGACGAAGGTTTCGGCGCGGACGATGTCGAGAGTGGTGACACCGAACAGACGTTGAGGGTTGAAAACATTCTTGGCCTTGAGGACCTCGGCGGAAATGGGAACTGTCGAGTTGACGGGGTTGGAGATGACGAGGATGAACGCGTTGGGGGCAACCTCGGCGATGACCTCAATCAAGCCCTTGACAATACCAGCGTTGATGTTGAACAAGTCATCACGAGTCATACCGGGCTTGCCTATTCAGCGCCAGTATTAGTCAGGCACAATATAGCATTTTATGAGTGGTCCGTTATCGAAGGCCCGGTGATATGTGCTTGCGTAGAGCTATACGTACGGGGAATGCCAGCAGGGATGACAATGATGTCGGCGTCCTTGAAGGCAGCTTTGGCGCCGTCATTAGCGGGAAGGTAGCCAGTAGTCTTCTTCAAAGGATGTTAGCGAATCATTAGTGTTCGGGGCAAGGGAGAAATGGACGCTGCCGTGCACGGAGAAAACGTGGGGTTGACTTACGGCGGGGGAGGAGATGTGCGACAGGTCGGTCGCGACTCCAGGGGTGTTGACAACATCGTAGAGAGCGAGCTCATCAATGAGGGGAGAAGTCTTGAGGAGGAGGGAGAGAGGCTAGTACAGACATCGATGTTAACTCATGAGTGTAAAAGGGAGATGGGTAGAGACGAGTACAAACCTGGCCAATGCCTCCAGAGGCGCCCGCGACAACTTGGAAATGTTAGAACATGTATTTAACAATCGATTCCGTCAGATATTGCAACGAGTTTTGGGCATCTCGATGCCTTGAACAAGCGACTTTGGGGGAAATAGTGCTCGACGTACCAGCCTTGACCATTTTGAAGGTTGTGGATAAGGTATTTATTTGTATGAATGTGAGGATGTGAACGCAGTTTTCGGTGGTGAACGGACAGGTAGCGAAGATTGAAGGTGAAGGGAGAGGGTACGATGAATGAAGAGAGAAGATGAAAGAGGAAGAGCAAGAGGAGAAGGACGAAAAGGAGGAGAAATAGCTTTTGAGTTAAAGAAAATGCGGAGGTGGCAGCTGAAGAATGAAGAGTGTACCTCCACGATGTAGGAACCCAGCAAATGACGGGGAAACTGTTGCGGCAGGGACGGCGAGACAAGGCGAGGCAGCCTCCATATGCGCGGGATAAATACAGCAAAACGACGGGTACCCTCCTGGAAGGTTTAGGCCCGTGAAAATGTAGGTAGGTACCTATACCTGATTCTACCACTTCCATGGCCTACCTTACCTTCCAGGGTACCTACCAGGCAGGAAGCTACTATCATCAGACTAGCTGATCCCATTGCATCAGTCGTGCTTGCCAGTCACTCCCCGTTTCTAGTCAACAATTATACTCGAGGTTTTATATGTCCGAACTGATGGGACCTAGGTAATAGTACCTCGCAGCCGGTGGTTTATCCTCGTCGCATCAAACATTGGTCCGTCACCTCTTGTATTTCCCTCACCTAGCGAGCGACCTGCTCCTACGCGTGCGTCGCAAACGCATCTAGTGCGGCAAATACCTACTTAGGTACCTTACCTAAGTATGGAGAAGAGGGGAAACGCTGGACTAGGAGCTCTGGTGGGATATCCGAACTGGAAGGAGGGGTCAGACTCCGAAAGCCGCCCGCTGATCCATCATAATTGAGGGGCATTATCAGAAGACGACTCACATAGCATACAGTTTACCTGATAAAAACTAAGAGAAAGACAAATGACCAGAACTTGAATAGAACAGACCCCTGATCTTTTACTTTGACTTGTGTCTCTTTTTCCTCTCCCTCAAAAAACAAAGGATAGAAAGAAAGGAAAGAAAGACAAGGGCCGCAGTTGTGATAATCGTCATCTGGTTCGTCTTTTGTTGATGTTTTTACTAATGCTGTGCAAGAGATTCCCACTCTTAACACTGGGCCAATGATGAGCAAGGGGATGTTCCTGATGCGGCGTCTTCCATTCATCCACCATCATGGACTTCTTCCAGTGTCTCAACAAGCACTCTGCTGTCCTTGCCCCGCCCCAACAATGGATGAGCCGCGCCAGTTGCAAGAGTTCCGGCACAAAACCTGGCGCAATGCTCTCGATTTTGCCTATCAAAGGAACAACCAGTATTAAATAGAATCCAACTTGGGTCGTCCTGCCGCTAGGCCTTTCATTCATTATCCAATGTGAGGGAAACGCCAGAGCCATTTTTGGATGAACCTGTTCATTGATGATAGCCTGACCCATAGCGATCTTCACATGAGCTTTCTGCGCATACCCTGCAATGTCTGGCCAACTGAGAGCCAACTGAATCCCTGGGAATTTATATCCAGAAGCTCAAGTCGTCAGCCCACTAGTTGTATGCAATGTTTATAAGAAACTGGCACTACATGCAGCAAGCTGGCTTACTGACAACTCACGTTAACGGAAGCCATTCTTCCCCAAGCTTACTGTTTCTCGTCACCATGAATCATTCAACTTCATTATCCCTCGGCCGCCAAACACCGAACGACTCGGTATTTTCACCGAGCCAATCCCGGGGCAGATGTCGCCAGTGAAAGAAGAGTTAACCGAAGAGTTTCAATTAACTAGACAGCGGTAATCTATGCCCGTAGTATCAAAGTAAAGTGATCAGCTAATTAACTTCGCATTGTGCCTATCATCCATGGATCAACTGTTCATAACAGTACCAGCACGATCAACTGCTGTTCTGTGTTGGTAAATTCGTCAGATCTTCTACCCTTTTAAGTCACTGGTACTGACTGGTACATGATGATCTCAGACAAGTCTAATGCGAAAATTTCACTTCGAGCTCTCGGACTTGGACTATCACCAATGATGTTTCAACATGCCAACCTAGGTACCTACATATCTTACTACATACCAGCCCTGGACATCAGCGTCCATGTGTCACGCGGGCTTGCTCGGTATGCGACCGAACCTGGTCAGCTTCTATTCTCTGATCTCGGAACAAAGCGAACACGCGCGAAAATTGAGACTTGATTTCCGACCCGCGGCTATGATTTCAATGATCCAGCATAATGCCCTGCTGTTGATTTCTCAAGCTCGTGGCCTGACCTCGTACTACTATTTTGCTTTCCCCGGACTCATCCGGTTGGTGACGTCTTATATGAACATTCCCATGTGTCCCCGAATCTTGGCGAATTCATGGGCCGGCCCAATCCTGTCTGAGCCGAAATTCACCGTCCAAATAAAGCTTACAAATCCGGCGACGTATCAATTAATGTGCATGCGAACGCGCAGTCGCTTCACATGTCAGCAATTCAAGTTAGGTAGGCATGGGCATCGAGGTAAGGTTGCTCGGCCCCTGAAATGTGTGAGCATTCCATCACGCATTTACATTCAAACACAAGGTCTCCCTGATCACAATGAATGTTTTGGGTTTGCCTGCATTTTTGCTGGCCGGATATTCTCATTCGTTTTCATCTCAAATGGCAACTCCAGCTCTGAAGGGCCCAGGGGGTGTGACTGAATGCTTCTTACCCGCTCCGACTAATCTGTTAGTCAGACGAGAGCTACACAACCTGCCCCCCTTGTCATGTGCCAACAGAGTCCAGTTCGCCAGTTTAACCTCTACCGCATTCCTTCAACGAGTCAAGATCTTAGTTCTCCTGAGCGGCAGCGGCCTTCTTGGCCTTGTTGCCTCGCAACTTGGTCTCGTGCTCGGGCTTGACGGGTTTGTTAGATCGGCGGATGGCAGAAGCGCGCTCGACAGCGGCGGATCGGAGGTCAGGACGATAGCTGTTCTTGGCGGCCTGGTTGGCAACAGCCTGGTAGATCCTAGGTTACGGAGAAAGCCTGATGTTAGCATCGTATGCCTGTACTATTGGTATGATATTCGAAAGGATAATTCAACGTACTTTCGGTTGCTCTTGGAGCCGCTGTAGGTGGTGTTGATCAAGTTCTTGGCAGGCTTGCTAGAGTCGGCCTTCTTGGAGGTAACAACAACGGCACCCTTCTCGCCAGCAGAGACACCGATGGCCTGTGAGATTGCTAGTTTAGCTCGGAACGTTTGCGCGAGAAGCCATAATCCTCATATGACTGTGATTGAGACGGTACCTTCTCATTGACGAAGCCGGCGTGCTGGAAGCGAGTAGAGTTAGCGTGCGCTGGCGAGAAATTTGTGTTAGACTCGTACCTTGCGGGAGCTCTTGTTGACGAGGTTAAGAGGATCCCGGGAGAACTGGACACCGCCGTTCTTCTTGCTCTTGGCAGAGAAGGAGTTGTTGTTTCCTACGCAAGCGCGAAACGTTTCAGCAATCCGGGCGCCTTTCGCGGTGGGCTAATCGCAGGTTCTTTGCGATGTCCTCATCGAGTCGAACTTACGGACAATCTCCCAGACGAGGTCCGAGGAGATGTTGGAGAGCGTAGTGGCAGACATCTTGACTGTGGGCGGGAATTTGGCGTTCTCGTAAAGGGAAGAGTGAAACTTTCGGGCGATGAGGTTGATCTCAAGTTCTTCTCTTCAGACAATTCTGCCACACACTGGCTCGATTCCACGACACACAACCAGAAGTGTGGGCTCGCTTAGCTAGCGCAACACGGCTTAGCGTAGTTCTGGGCTGGCCCCTCCCTGCTTCGGCCTGGGGATTCTCATGGACGTCGGGGTTATGATTATAAACGAGTGTGCGTGCTTGTGGCTGTGCTCAAGCCTTCCATTCTCATAGGTACGTTAGCCTCTCGGTGGCTTGATGTATTTCTTGTGCAGGAGGCTTCTAGGTTTGCCAGCAAGGGGTCACGTCAGCATCCGCTGTTGGAGGTGTTAGGCTGGACAAAGAAAGTTGTTGACTAAACTTAGTCCTTTTACAACTCCCGGAACATACGGGGAATGATATACAATAACTTCTCAACGGCTTGAATTTCTCCCGACCTTTGTGCAAACCCTCGCCATCGGATCGAACTAAAAAGAAATATCGAATGTCGACAATGCCCTCGTGAAAGGCCTGACTCGTCTTCTTATCTTTCCATACCTATCTACGACGTTGCGCACGGCGTCTTACTTTCTGCCCAGTTCACCTCAGACCTTCGAAGTCACCTGCTACTTACGTGGTCGCCACTCTCATTCGACCCGAACGAACAAACGAACGAGCGACCGACTCTTCCATCTTTCCTTTCCACCTTATTTATTGCTTTCTTTCGTTTGAAAGGTTCTTTACGAAGAACGATCCTGTCTCACAATGGCCTATCTCCTCTTCTCCATCTCTGTCTTGCTGCTCATAATCGCAACGGCTCTTTTCCTTACTCGCAACCTCTGGCTTCCTTATATCCGAAATTCTAGTTTCCCTGGCGTAGGCTATCTCTATTCGCGTTTGCCGGACAGTTTCGCCGGAGACATCGAAGCCGGTCTTTCGAGCAGCACTTTCGATCTTGCAGGCAATGTGCAGACAGGCGACTCACGCGCGGGGCTCGACAACAAGGCCAAGAAGGAAGTTCTGGCTATCATGAAGTCAAGACGCATGAATTTCGACCAGGCGCGCAAGGTGTACATGGAAAACGCGTTTAAAGCAAACGGCATCGGCGCCGACGGGCTACCCAGAGATCCTAAGTTCGTGAGCTTTTCATAAGAAATAGGGAGCCCCGCGCGATTGTTTCTTGATGAATATCAGGATTCAGAGGCTTCAAGAAGCTCTACCCTAAGACTTCACAAACGGAGGATGTTTTCATCATTATTTAAAATACTGGCATTTTTCGCACCCAGCATTTGTTTATTCATTCGATCATTACTTATTCCCTTGCATCATCGAACCGTCGAACTCTCGTATACTTTCCTACAATATCTTCTTTGCTTCAATTCTTGTTTTCGGAGTTTGCTCTGGAGATGAATAACATCGCTTTGAACATCCCAGCATTTGATATCGCGATCACAGAGGCACCTATGCAATGTTGCAGTTCCGGAAAGATGTTCTTAATAATATTATTGGAGTGCCACCGTTTTGTTCTGTATGGCTAGTCGTGTTGACTTTTCTCTTTCCTTTCTCTAGGCACATCAGCCATGTAGATCAACATTCAGAACTTGTACCAACCAAACAAGGTCCGTTGTAACGTGAACCAATAAATACAGCCTAGAATACATACAAGAAATGACCGGTCAAGGTCCAATCGCTTCCTTGGGGAGCCAGCTAAAAGAATCTTGTAGTTGCGCCAACTGGCAGCGACACGACTACATAACGGAATAATTGCTCTTACTACTCCAAGCTCGCGGTTTCCTGGGTAAGGCAATGTACTAAGCAAGTAGGCGCGCTAATCCACACACGGTCAGGACCAGGGCCAGGCCTAGGACTAGACTTAGACTTCGGTGTATTCACTTGGTCTTTTTCTCACCATCCGGCTCATATGTACGGTCGTCGGAGCCCTCAACCTCTTTGACCAGCTTGTCAACTGTTTCTATCTCCTTGTTCCACTGCTTTTGGGACATCTTCTTTGTAGATTCAAACATCCAAGCCTCGGGCATACGGTATGTACCTCCTATGCGGTCAAAAGCGGTGAAGAACTGGCCATAGTTGACCTCGAAGCGAGAATGATGCAGTGAGTGGCATGCAGCACCGTTGATGACAGGATTGTTGGTAAGATACTCGCCGTCGTGGATCATGACGGACCAGAGGTTCACGAAGACAAAAAGCGCAACATAAGCCATCTTCTGAAGGGGGAAAATGAAGGGGAACACATGGTAGGCGATAGACTGAGCGAAGCCATCAAGCGGATGGAAGGCATGGCTCGCAAAAGGGGTGGGCATGATCCACTTGTGGTGAGCCTTGTGAAGATGCTTGTAGACGAGTGGGTGGTGAAGCCATCGATGGACCCAGTAGATGCAGAAGTCGGTAAAGACAAGGAATAAGGGGAATTGGACATAATTGTACCAGTATCCGGGCCCTTCTTCCGTGGTGTCGTACAGCTTTCCGTACCCGCGGACCTCGAGCAGGAATAGAGGAGCAGTGATGACGGCCATGACAGGCATGGCCTGGTTTGCCGAGATCATCTCGAGTCGAATTTGGTTCTTGAGAAATCTGGGGTGATTCAAGGTCCGTTTGTCAAATATAAAAACATAAGACAGGGCAGCAACAATAAAGTAGACAGCCAAACCAAAGATCCTGTAAAGACAGCATTAGTCATTATAATTCGGTGGAAGTGACGGAACTGGAAGTGGAAGATAGTATTCTCCCCTAATCCATTCTTTGCGTGCAAGTACGGACCACGTGATGAAGTAGAGTGTGATAAACTGGCGGATGGGATTATCACGATCCCAGGCACTCATGTATGCAGCTTCGGACGGTTCAAGCGGGAAATATTTGCTGGCAGGCTTGTAAGCCCAAAGAGAGAATGTCCTGGCACAGCGGTCTGTTATGTTGGAGGATGTTGATGGGAAGTCATATGGAGTAGCCTGCTTGGGCAAGAGGTAAGCGTAGGCATAGTCGGCGATGAAGGCGTCGGTGAACTCGAGGACAATATCCATGGTGGGCAAATGGGAAACAACCAACCAACACGGGAAGCGAAAGTGGGCTGTCGATGTGGTGAACTGCGAGCAGTGATGGGATCTGATGTGATGGCGAGGTAGATATTCGGCAAACGAGTTGGAGAGCTGGCAGTGTAGCTGAACAACTTGCGCCTAAGTCCTTTACTCGACGCTGAGACAAAAGATGGATAGAAGTGAAGGACAGGAACCTGGTGACATGGAGACGGTGGATGGTTTGGTTCTTTTATCTGTTGAGGAATACGGATAAGAAGAAAGAGCTGGGAAAGGAAAAGCAAAGAAAGTGAGAGACATGGAGCGTTGTCTTGGGTGTGCCTGATGAAAACAGACGGAACGTTGATGTTTGCTCCAGGGGTTGTTGTAGTGTACATAGCTAGTGTACAGCGTTTAGCATGCGATCAGGAGTAGGAGTGCGTACAGGGTCCTCCCCTAAAGTCGGACGACGTTTTCTTTGAGGAGCCGGGAGGACGGTGTGGGGTGGAACTTTACCTGTCAAGGGCATGGGATCAGTTAGAAGTCAGCCAGAACCAATCGGAAAGATCGATTGAGTCGAAATCGTCTGATGATGGGAGCTGTTTAAAGTGGTAATTACATTCTTATCGATTTGGCTATTATGAAGCTACGAGACCTTTCATGATAGAATCAACCAAGTCATGTCAATTTTTGATGTTTACGGATACGAATACAGAAGACTCATCCCCATTGGCGAATTGGTTGTTGGCCTGCGTGTGAGTCTAGGTGGGGTGGAGGGGAATCATCAAAGGGACCAAAGTGCCGGCACAGGCAACGGCCGTGTTTGGGTCAAAGTGGCATGATGGTCAGATCCATGATTCCGATGCAGCCCGGTCTCAACGGGATCTAACTAGATAGAATAGACAGACATCGCTTGCTTCTTATGTGGTCGAGATATTTGCAGTGCGCTTAATCTGCAAACATTACACATTTCCTATCAACTGTTTGTGTGATTGTAGCCGACCTACCTTCCAAGTGCTCACTCACAACACAGCATAACATACGTTGTGTTAGATGGTTTCTCAGCCTTACCAGTTCAAACCCTTCTGTCTTTCAACTGAACGTAGAGAATACAATTATTAGCCCAACATACTAACTAAATGCTAGGTCTTCAAGATACCCAGCGCTTCCAGGAAAGGTACGTAGTTACGGTCCCCCCCCCAATCTGTCGTTGTCAAGAGTGGTCTGCTTCGGCTCCCCAGGACCCGAAGACTTGTCGGCCAATTGATACTTCCCATTAGGTTTCGAAATCCACTTGTTGCCCAGCGCCTTTCCTTTTTCTCTTGAGGCTTGCCTGATCAGTGTTACATCTACGCGCCCATCCACGTGGAATCGAACGACCTCTTTGTGCCATGAAATAACTTCAGAAGACTACCTACTTGGTCTGCATCTAAAAAGGAATGACGTGCCTTCCAATGAGTGGTCGTTCTCATAATCAATCGACTTTCCGAGTCCCAATGCGCAGTAGGCAGCGACGGTACATATTTTGGTCTAGTTGATCTTGCCTACTTTTCCTCTATTTGACTTTCTCACGCTTGATGACAGACTTGCTAGGCAACGGTATCATTACATATTGTGCTGAGTAAAAAGATTGATAGAAGTAGAAGTGCAAAGGTTGCTGGATACCTACAGTTTACGGGAACCGAATGAGGCTCAGGAAGTAGAATGATATTGAAATAAATACGCAAGTAAGGGCAGGCAAGTTAGGTAGATAGTAAGTAGTATATAATTGATAGGGACGTTAGGTAGGTAAGTAGGAATTACCTTGAGGTAAAAGTTGTAGATATATAAAGATCTAGTTAATGATATTAAGAAAAATCTTACAAGTTATGCGCAATAAATTTATAATAATTTAATATCATGTTTATAGTTTCTAATGGGTGCACCTCTTTACTTAGAAATTATAGTAATAGGAACCTGAGAATATAGCATAGACCGCGCCGGATATAGAGGCAAATCTAGCTGTTTATCTTTGTAATTCACGGAAAACTGCTAATTTAATCGCAATGTACTTAAGAAGAGAAATTAGTCTGATCTTAACATAAATAATGTTAAGAAATATTAACTAGCTAACTGATGCATAGAATGTTGCATTCGTTCAATTCATTGTATTTCTTTAATTCTTGTATGTCTTTCTTAGGTTCTCCTCTCAACCAGGGGCGCCGTGCGCGTTGCCTCA
>JABFEV010000794.1:359-13780 GCA_013618395.1 Fusarium domesticum | reverse complement strand
CGTAGTATTAGTGCGGGGATGAACATCTCGAGTCCGAGAATTTCTCCGTCTGTGCGCATGACATTTCTAGTCCCGATGTCGTCTTTGTCGCGGACCGTGATTCGATGTGAGACCCCGTTTTCCATTTAACGGTCCGTGACGCGCCTCTTGGGTATAGCATGATGTTTGATATTCTCGATCCCTTGTAGTTTTATTACTGCTATACTGACAACATACCGTATTGTCTGCACATGGTTGCCTTTCTACCAAAAATCATATTTTCAGTATAACTTGTTCCATTTTTCTTCTGATCAACAATATATCAATCATCTCTTAAACACAAACCACGCAATACCTTTTACTATGCCTTCAGTTGCACCATCCCAAGAACACATCGTTGGCGGACATGCTGACAGTCGTCCCCGACTCACCAAACCCTTGACTTACACGGGCAGTCTTGACGACATCGCCCAACTCGACGTCACCCCTGTCATCGGCCGTGAGTACAACGGTCTGCAGGTCCGTGACCTGCTGCGATCAGACGAACGTCTTATTCGCGACCTCGCAGTCACCATTTCCCAGCGAGGTGTCGTCTTCCTCAAGAACCAGGATGTCACCCCCCAAGAGATGAAGGAGTTCATGCTGCGTCTCACAGAGGTTGCTGGATGTCCCTCTAGCTCCGGCCTGCATGTGCATCCCTTGACGGAGGAGGGTAGCGAGCTGGGAGATCAGATTAGTGTGATTTCGAGCGAGAAGCAGAAGAAGGGCGGCGGTCTCACTCACCAGTTGAGCGATGTTAGCCGATTCGCAAGTGCAGGATGGCATAGCGACATGTATGTTGTTATGCGAGGACGTTTTGTTGCAGTACACATGCTAACCTGTCACAAAGCACCTTTGAAAAAGTCCCTTCCGACTATGCCATGTTGAAGATCCATACGCTGCCGGCTACCGGAGGTGATACGGTAGGTTCTCTTCTTTCCTAGCTTGAACCAAGTATCTAATCAACCACTGCCAGCTCTGGGCTTCTGGTTACGAAGTATACGACCGCCTGTCTCCGCCTATGAAGAAGTTCCTCGAGGGCCTCACTGCTACACATGACGCTTCGTTCTTCCACGACGAGGCGAGACGTCTAGGAAACCCTCTCCGAAAAGACGTCCGCGGCTCTCCTCTCAACCAGGGAGAAGAACTGCACGCCGTCCACCCCCTTATCAGAACCAACCCCGTCACCGGATGGAAATCAGTCTACGTCAACAAGGGCTTCACCAAGCGCATCAACGGCCTTTCCAAGGACGAGAGCGATGTGTTGCTCAGCTACCTATTCAACCTAGTAACGCAGAACCACGACGCTCAGGTCAGGTACAGGTGGAGCAAGAACGATCTCGCCATCTGGGATAACCGTTCTACTTTCCATTGTGCGACTTATGATTACGATGCTGCTAGGGCTGGAGATCGAGTCTGTAGTTTGGGCGAGGCACCGTTTCTTGACTTGGCGAGCAAGGGTCGAAGAGAAGCTTTGGGAGCTTAGACGGGAGATAATGCTTTGATTCTTGAGTAGAGAGTTAAGTGAAGGGGAAATTATGATTATGAAATTGGATGCTTGGATGGCTATGGCCTGTGTGCAACTCCGATATGGGATATGGAAGTCTTCAACTCTACATACTATTCAACAGTTTATTGCGTGGTAAACATTGTACCGGTAACTTGCTTGATCAGTTCATGTGCATCGACGCAAAATCGGTACTACACCTGAGTAATAATAGACTAAGCTAGCTATAAGGAGAGCCTAGTATCATCAATTTGATTCATAGTTGTACGTCCAAGTTGAGTATGCCTCGGATAGGTTGGCGTTGGTACTACTATGGTCAAGCATGGCCACCACTGACAAAATGAGCACCGGACGCTAAAACCAGCCAAGACCGGGGGGCCCTAAGGGAAAGCGCCAGAGACCGCTGACCCGCTAAGTCCTTAGTGGAGTTACAGCGCATTCGATAGCCTGGGGTAGCGGGGCGGGGAAGACGCGATCGTGACTTGCAAGCACGTCATCTGCCTCAGTAACGCACCAGGAGCTGATGCTGACGGTTTGGGTGGATGGCATTAGAAAACCTTCATTTGTTCCATTGGTTTAGAAACTTCCTTTGTCTCCGACAATTGCAATCCTCCGGTGAAACAAACAAGAGCAATGTCTCCACCTCCGAGCCAGACTCCGAGTCAACCTCCGAATTCAACTCCGAACCCATCAGCAGCGCGCCCCAAACTCGCCAGGAGAGCATGCGACTCGTGCAAGGTGCGGAAGATTCGATGCTCAGAGATTCCTCCCTGCAATGGGTGCACCGCATCCGGTATTGAGTGTACTTTCAATCGCCTACAGGCAACCCGTGGACCGAGAGGGCTCCGGGCCAAGACCTTGGACAAGATCGATCGCAGACGCCGGGGAGACGAGCCGGCCTCCAGGTGTAGAGCGCAGCAGAGACGAAATGCTACTCCTGAGGAGGCACCAGCTCAGATAGATGGGCAGTCTCAATTGGTCAGCATTCTAGACATTTATGCTGAGAGACTCTTCCCAATATGGCCCATTGTTGACGCTCTCGACCTGAAGCGTAAGCTACTTGAGCGTCCTGGCCCGGACAATGCAGTCCTGCCTCTTGTTCATGCTGTGGCCCTGGCAGCCATTGCACAGCTCAAACTGGAGTCTTCCTGGCAGCCTAGGATCGAGGAGGTAGAGAGTGATGGGCTGGGTGAGAGGTTTGACGCGCTTGACAGTCTCCGTATATCCTTCTTCCTGCATATCTTTCATGAGAATGCTTTGCCTGGCGGAACAAAGTCGCTTATTTATCTTCGTGAAGCCGTCACGCAGGCCCAGATTCTTCGTCTTGACCGAGAATCTACGTATGCCACTCTGTCAGATACAAGGCAGCAGGTTTCTAGACGGGTGCTATGGTTGTTGTTCGTGACTGAAAGGTGACTGACTAGCAATTTGATCTTTACAAACATTGGCTGACATGTTATTCATCAGGGGTGTTGCGTTGCTCCATAAGCTACCCATTGTTCTCAAACCCAACATACTATTCCCATGGTTTGGAGGGGCCGATGACCAGGCCGAAGTCCTCCCAGCATTTCTCAAACTCGTCCATCTATTCTGGGTATTCGACCAGTCCGGTATCTTTGAGATCCTCCGCAACGCCGACTCAGATGTCCCCAACATGGCATCTGTGGCGCAGAGCTGCCTCGAATTACTGCAACAGAAACTCCAGGACGCGGCTGGCGACGATGACTGGGGGCCTATGAATGATGTGCAGCGAGCAGACATGTTTGTGACTCGACAGTGGATGAGGGCAGTCTTGTGGCGAGCAGCCTTGCGCTTTGGAATTGTCGTACCAGAGATGAATCCTATTAAGATCGCCATGGACTTCTTGTCTCTGGTTTCGCAACTTCCGGCGACCGCCTTGGAGTCCCATGGGCCGACTCTGGTGCGTATATCGAGATGGTTTTACATGCTGCACATTGGTTAACAGGATCAGGAATTCAAAACCTTTGAAATTGCCACAGCCGTCATTGATGCGATGGCGAGCAATCACCCAGTCGCGACGACTGATAATCCCGAGCCGATCCTGCACCGCCTACGGGACATTATATCTTCGTCTCGAGGAGGAAACCGCACTCTACTGTCGCTTCTCACCATCAAGATGGATGCCGTGACTGATCCGCGCATTGCCAGCACTTCTTCCGGTGGTGAGATTGCTGACACGGGCACGGCCATGGCATTCAATCAGAACCAGCAGACGAGTTGGCAAGCACTGGACGTACTGTCAGCTTCAACGGGTATTGGGATGCCGACTCATCAGTTTATGGAAGAGCAAGCATCACAGATTTGTTGGCCACCTCTCGACTTGGGATATCTAATTCGATCGCCGTCTCCTCTTACGCGGATGCTGCTCGAATCGATACCCCAGAACGACGCAGATGAAGATCAGACCCTTGTAGGATAAGCGGGACAGTGTGCGGTCTGGAGGGTTAGCTCTGTGTCGATCACATCATGTGAGTGGTATCTTGCGCCATCGACACAACTCCACTTTGAGTGTTGCTCACCGTCTGACGCTTTCACGGCGTGACACACACTTGGCCATAACCCCACACTCCGAACGGGTCTCCGAGAATTACTCCGCGAGGAGATGCTACCTACCCATGTTCTCTCAACCATGAAGCATGCACTAGTTTTCACTTAACTTCCATCCAAGGGTCTCATGATTTCTCGGAAACCATCCAAAACGGTCAATCCCTAATCTTCAATCTGCCCATCCTTCCTGTCGTCAACTCTCTGCAAAATGGCGTGGCCTGAACCCCGGGACACTGGTATGCTCTACCGCCGCCTTGGCCGGTCTGGACTCCATGTATCTGCCATTGGCCTCGGAGGCTGGATGACCTACGGAGGATATGCCGAGGATGAGCAGGCGTTTGCCTGTATGAAGAAGGCCTATGATCTGGGCGTCAACTTTTTCGACACGGCCGAGAACTACACTGCTGGAGAGTCTGAGGTTGTGATGGGAAAGGCGATCAAGCACTTTGGATGGAAGCGAAGTGATTTGGTCATCACCACGAGTGAGTTTGCTTATTGATGAACATGTACGATGATGCTGACCGACATGACCAGAAATCAACTGGGGTGCCGTCAACGGAGAAATCCTAGTCAACAACCATGGTCTGTCCCGGAAGCACATCATTGAAGGTCTTGAGGCATCACTGGCCCGACTACAATTGAAATACGTGGATGTTGTATACGCCCATCGCCCAGACAGACTGACGCCCATGGAGGAGACGGTCCGGGCATTCAACTATGTTATTGACCAAGGACTGGCCATGTACTGGGGAACGTCTGAATGGGCTGCTGACGAGATTGCTGAAGCTGTAAGCCACTCTCAACTCTCCTGTACATGTTCTTGAAAATCTCAAAGACTAACCTCTGTGCTTAGGTTGGTATCGCCCGCGATCTGCGCATGATTGGCCCCATTGTGGAACAGCCTCAGTACAACATGCTTGCCCGCGAAAAGGTCGAAGGTCAATTCCAGCGTCTCTACGAGCGCAACGGTATGGGCCTCACCACATTCAGCCCCATCAAGATGGGACTCCTGTCCGGCAAGTACAACGACGTGATCGACGGCCAGCCCCCGAAAGACTCCCGATTCGGAGCCAGCAAGGATGGCTTCGCCGACTTCATGCGCGGCCGCATGGGCTCGGACGACTGGAAGCAGGAGATCGAGCAGGTGCGACAGCTCAAGCCCATCGCCGACAGACTCGGCGTCACGCAGAGCCAGCTTGCTGTCGCATGGTGCCTAAAGAACCCCAACGTCAGCAGCGTCATCACGGGCGCCAGTAGGCCGGAGCAGTTGGAGGAGAATGTAGTTGCTCTCAAGATTCTCGACAAGTTGACGCCCGAGATCCTGACTGAGATTGATGCCATCACGAAGAACAAGGTTGAGCTGGATCCTGCTAGACAGAGTTAGAGATGAGAGTTTGATTTAATGATGAGAAAGGGAAAAATAAAAGAGCGTTGTTTGGTGATTTTCAAAAACCCCAAGTGAAGATTTGGTGCGCACTTATGTGATGCTACAACCTACCAGACTATCGATTAACATGGTTAGATTAGGCGGCAAAGGTAAAACTGATAGTTATCAGGGTAGAATGTTTGTAGAATACTTGAGCAGTCGCGTCACGTAATGAGGAGTTATGATATGGAACATGAAATGCAATATCAGGTGCTAGACGAGTTTTGGACCATGTTCCATCGAACATAAGAAAGCATCGTTGAGCTACCAACTGGTCGAGTGTGTCACAAGTAACAACACTAGGTGGTCGAGGTATTGAAGAGCTAACTATCGATAACACTTGGCGGTTGAAACCTTACATCATGACATCCTCTGGTTTTCCAGAGGTTTACCCCTATGGAAATATATATTCAAGAATAGGATTGTAAAGTCCACCTGGGGTCCTAGCTTGCTCGACGCCAGACAGATCTACCTCGCGGTAATCCGTGCAGCTCTTGCCCACGGCTGCCCAGTCTGGCATATGCCAGGCCAAAAGACTATTGCAGACAAGCTTAAACGGACCTAGAGATAGGGACTGAAGGTCGTCCTTGGCGCAAATCGAGCCACACCGACCCGGAATCTTGAGTCTGAAACCTTTGTTCCTCCGCTTAATCTCTGGCTTAATCAATGATGTGCCAGGTTCTATAAGAGGTATAAGGATACCGGCATTACAGACCAAACTAGGAAGGTTGATATGGACATCCGCCGATACCTCCAGATAAAGCTCCAGAAGCCTCGCCGATATCTTAAGCAAACCTCGGGACCGAGGTGTCCGACAGAGCAAGAGAGGAGAGCATCTTTAGCGCTAAGCTGACTAGACCAAAAGGATTACAAGAAGGCAGTCCTAGAAGATTGGATCAAACGATAGAAGCAAGAGAAGACGTCGGCCATGCAGGGCCGACCAAGAGAATACTAAGGCTCCAGCAGACCGAGTTCCTCCAGATAGAGCTGTGTTAAGACTATGGAAGGGGCTGCCTAAGTTTAAAAGCTCCCCCCTTGCCTAAATCCGCACCGAGAAGATTAGGCTAAATGCTTTTCTCTAGGAAAGTACCGGGATTCGACTCTCTACTCTGCCCCTGCGGACAGGGTAGAGAGACAGCAAGGCATATCGCGGTCTTTTGTCCCCTCTATAAAAGGGCAATACTGCGAACTTTGGGAAGTTGGGATTTCTATAAGAAGGTAAGCACGCCAAAAGACGCTATGGTGTTAGTTGACCGGTTACTAGCAACGGGCAGGTTCAAAGAGTTCTCTTTAGCCCGCCCCCTCGAGGCAGAATAGGAGTCTGCCTTAGCTACCTAACTCTTCTATATGTTGGCTTGATAACTTAGCATGGTGATCTCTGCAAAACGAGACCTTGAGCTTATTTAGTGGCTGGGAGTTTTTCACCGCCTTTGTGGAGGTTTCTCTCGCAGGATCTCGAGTTCTTCTATATGGCCAGTTCTTGGACCGTAGATAGTAAATCAAATTATATATATATTCAAGAATAGAATAGTATTATGCCATGTTTCAGTGATGCTACATGCTCTAAATAGGTACTACTTTCCATGCCAAAGAACCAGCATACGAATAAAAGCTAAGCGTATATTCCAACCTCTTAGTGCATTAATATCCTTAGAAACCCAAGACACAAGAGCGTATGGTATAAAACATATGAGAATATAATTTGCATGGCGAAAGGGGTTTCGTCAAGCCCTGTCACGATCATGTCTTGTCGTGGGCCTGGGAGATAGATCCCATCCTGACATTTGTAGTGCAAAGTCGCTCTTCAACTCAAGTTAAAATCTATGGCACTTGACGTAGACTGTTGCACAAGCAAACCTGCTTAGTTATAGGAAAGATGGGGTTGCATCGAGGTAGCATGTGTGCAAGTACGACTATTCTTTTGATTCACAGCCTCTGTTGCAAAATAACGCCGAGACTATCATATCCGTTGACGGGGCGTCGTTACTCTCGGACATCCGAGACAATGAATCATGATATCACACGGTCCATCTAACAGGCCGAACGGACATTAACAGTTACAAAACCTAAGTCCGAGAATCACGATATCGGTATTGAGTTAACCTGGTTTATCTGATTTCGTTGACTTGCTCCTATGCCTCGCGTCGTATACAACGCCTTGTAATTGGGTCGATATGTGGGCTCCCGGCCGTTCGGCCCATGTCTTTCCTAATTAGGTAACACAAGCTCCTTGTTCAAACTCCAAAGTCCGAAGGGAAGTTGTGCAGTCAAGATTGAAATTTGCGAGAGTACAACTAAAAGCCAGTGGAGATAGGGAACTTGTATAAAGAGTTGATTCTCGCTCGTGGAATTGTTGGTGATTTACTGACATTCAGCAACTTCATTGCATCGCCACTTTGAACAGCATTAACACTTCACCTTTGAATCTTTACTCTTCCAGCAACATCATCATCATCATCATCATCATGACTCAACAATACGCAAAAGACCAGCCTGAGGGTTTCATAAACCGCATAGAAAAGGTCGCAATCGTTGGAGTAAGTAGCCATTCAACCCGTGTCTAGGTACTTGTAAATATTCGCTAACAACCCCCAGGCCGGTGGTTCAATCGGGCAACATCTGGCCCAAGCCTTGCTCAAAACTGGAAAACACGAAATCACCGCACTTACTCGAGCTGGTAGTGCTACCAAACTACCCGAAGGACTCAAGGTCGTCGAGGTCGACTACGACAATGAGCAATCCGTCGTCGACGCCCTTGCTGGTCAACAGTTCCTCGCCATCTCCCTCGCCGTGACTGCTCCTCCCGGCACTCAAGAGAAAATCATCAAAGCTGCTGCGAAAGCCGGTGTCACATGGATCATGCCCAACTGCTACGGAGCCGACAAGCAGAATGAGCGCCTTGTGCAAGAGAGTCTGACTGGCGCTGGTGTGTTGCCCGGTATCAAAGCCATTGAGGAGATTGACGTGTTGTCCTACGTCGTCATGTGTTGTTCTTTCTGGTACGAATTCTCCATTGCTCAAGGTCCAGAGTGGTATGGATTCGACTGGGCGAATAAGAAAATCACATTCTACGATGACGGCGAAACACGCATCAACACATCGACCTGGCTTCAGTGCGGACGAGCTTTTGCCTCTCTGCTGAGTCTCGATATCCTCCCTGAAGACGAAAACGACAGGTCGACCACCATCTCCCAGTGGAGAAACAAGACTCTGTACATCTCAAGCTTCCTCGCCTCCCAACGAGACATACTCGACAGCGTACACCGCGTCATGGGCACGACGGACGACGACTGGACGATCGAGTACGAGGGCTCGGAAGCCCGGTATAAGAGAGCGATGGAAATGTTGAACAGTGGCGACCGTCGAGGCTTCCCTATGGCAATGTACTCGAGGACTTTCTTCCCCAACGGTGATGGGAACTTTGGGGCCAAGTATGGATTGGCGAATAGTTTTCTGGGGTTGCCGGAGGAGGATATGGATGAGGCGACTAAGAGAATGCTTGAGATGGTGGATCGTGGATATAATTACATGGACAACAGGTAGATAGGCTGTGAGTCTACATTGTTATACTTTTGATAGTTTTCACGACAATGATATGTTTGTTTGTCATTTCAACAAACACATACCTCTCTTCTTAGCACTTGATATCAAGTTATCAGGACCGTCATGCCAACCCGCCATAGGCGAGGTAGCGAAATTAAGTTGCTTACTTACAACAGGTGACGCTGAACCCCATGAATGAATGATACATACATAGTCTTGTGGAATTTCGTTTTAAATCATGTTATGTTAGGACAAAAAGATCAACCCATTTTTGGTGATGGGTGTAGGTCAAAAATGTGATTTCGCCCGGGCTCGAACCGGGGACCTTCTCGGTGTTAACGAGATGCCATAACCAGCTAGACCACGAAACCGATGCCGTTGAGACCTGACGATCTTGGGCTTTTGATGAAGGCAGTGCAAATGTTTCAGTATATATAAGGTCCATTTGCAACTCAGTTTCAATCCTCTTGTCAAGAAAGCAGCCACGTCATGGCATTTTCTCTGGTAAGATTTGATCATGAACAGGTATTCCCGACGAACAGTCTAGTTTTAGAAAATGTACAGCTCGGGTTCCTCTTTTCGAAGGATTCAGACTATGTAGGAATTTTCATCACTGCCAGTCCTCTTGGGTTGTAAAACTTATTGGAATAGTAAACAGGTTGAGTACTTGTTAGACAGCTAAAGAAAGCTGTTCATGTAAGATTGCTACCCACACTTTGGCTATTACTGTCAGATTTTGAGGGGGAAGTGATTTTGGAAATGCTTTTGATTACGCTGATTGATTTGATGAATTGATTGATGTTCTTGTTCTGTGTTTCTATCTATTTTCCAAGTTCCTTGTATATAATGCATTTCCTTAAATTGTATGAACTTATAGATTATGAAACGTCTTGAATGTTCGGATTGTCAGCATCCGGTTTCATCGTATGCATGGCAGCTGGCTCTATGAGATCTTTTCGTCGTCATTTTTCAACAATTTCAAGGGCAAAGCAACTTGACGCCAGAACATATTGTATTGAATGCCAGACAAGATTGTTGGTTGCTGACATTTCTGAAACACGAAGCGATCCACACGTGATAAAGCAAAATGCAGTTGTGAACTCAGCCGCAATGAAGATTGCCAGGCTTCCATCCTCTCTTTTCCTTTCCTCTTTTTCTCTCCTCTTTTCCTCTCCTCTTTTCCTCTCCTCTTTTCCTCTCCTCTTTTCTCACTGACTTCACTCTCGCCTTGCATCAGCTGTTATATCGAGCGTATCTATTCTTTTGTGATTGCTTTGCGTTTCCCAGCTTCATCTAAACATCCAAGCTTATTCCTCTTTCGGCGATTCTATTTTAGTCTCTACTTTTACCCGACGGCGCGACCCGCAAACTTAGATGAACAGCCAGCCCCTGCACGTCATTATCATGTCTACCTTGATTCCAATCCACATAACAAGCTTTCTAGCAATCACTGTGGCCACGCTCTTCCTACTGGTATATCGCTGGTCTATTCAACATACCGGTACTAAGCCGCTAAAGACAGGACCCGCGCCTAATAACCGTCATATATTTCGCGTGCTTGGTATACCTACTGACTGGGATGTTGGGAGATTGACAGAATTACTGGCAGATTCCCAAAAGGCGACTCCGAATATTAAATCACTCTCTGCAGACATCGGTGATACTTTTAAGATAGCTACCGTTTCTTTCGAAAGTCACTTACCAACTCCAATCCATAAACAAAACCGGATTGCTTTGCCAAGCTCTTTTGATGGCCAACTTGCCAATATCCGATCAATTCAGCTTGACAGTACCTTCCACGGCATCACCTGTCTTTACACACCACAACCCGAAGATCATAAAGTCGAGTAAGTAGCACTTTAGATTCTTAATCCTACTATAAACTAATATTGCTAGTGTTATCGCGATTCATGGTCTCGGCGGTCACGCCTTTGGATCCTTTAAAGAACGAGACGGGGACCATATGTGGCTACGCGACACCCTTCCGCGTGATATTATTGACGAGGGAAGCAAGAAACCAATGGCAAGAATCATGACCTATGGGTATGAATCAGGTGTTGTCGAAAGTAGTAGCTTCCAGGATATCGAAGATCTCGGCACTATGCTACATCAGAGTCTTCGCTCGCTCGCTGCTTCAAGAATGCGACCGATTATTCTCATTGCACATAGCTTGGGGGGAATCATTTTAAAACAGGTAGGAAGGCCCTAAGGTGCTGTCTTTGTTAAGTTACTTATAATGCATTATAGTCTTTAATAATACTCTCGAAATCAGATGATGATATTGATCGCAATCTCTTTAAAGCTATCTATGGCATTGTTTTCTTCGGAGTTCCACACCATGGAATGGATATTAAATCATTAAGATCTATGGTTGGGGATGGACCAAACCGTTTTCTTCTTGAGTCAATCGGCGGAGATAACTCACAAGTCCTAAGCACGCAACGCAGGGAGTTCCTTCCCGCTTTAGGCGGTAAGGGAGAGACCGAAATCTTTAGTTTCTATGAGACGGTTAAGTCACCGACAGCAGAGAAAGTAAGTTAATACCTTTCCCTTAGTAGAAGAGTTACTAATGAAAATAGATGGATAACGGAGTATGGAAAATGTCCGGGCCTAAAGAAGTCCTGGTCTCAAAAGTCTCCGCTACCTACTGTCGCCATTGGGAGGATGGCCCAGGTCATATCTGTGCAATTCAACGTACACATTCTGAGATGGTCAAATTTGCCCCTCATGACCCAGTTTATGCTGCCATTCGTGTCAGGTTGCAAGGTCTCAGCCAGCGCGCATTAACAGTGCGGGAACGGATTCAAGCAAAGACCAAGTGTATGTAGAAAGTGTTTATCTTCTCATAACTTTAATTAAAAACCTATCTTCTAGTTCTAGTCCCCTACCTCCCGAACCCAGAGTTCATAGGCAGATCTGCAATTCTCGAGAATCTCCAGAAACAGTTTGGACTGCCCCGACCCTATGCAGAGAGAAAGACCCGTCAAAGAGTAGCTATCTATGGTCTTGGTGGTACTGGGTAAGTAGAATTTGATGTTTTTAATATATAAGCATTAGCTAATATCCGAAGTAAAACACAAGTGGCCCTGGCCCATGTGTACTGGGTACGAAACACGTTGCCAGATACCGCCGTCTTCTGGGTGCATGCAAGCAGTACAGAACGATTCCGCCAAGGCTACACTGCTATTGCAAAAGCTTATGAGATATCTGGCTATGACGACCCAAAAGCCAATGTATTACAACTTGTCAAGACATGGCTAGAGATAAATCTACGAACTGGATGGTTAATGGTTATTGATAACGCTGATAACGTCAGAACCTTCTTTCAGCAATCACCAGAGGATAGCCTAAGGCTCGAGGCCACAGATGATGTTAGTCGCTACATCCCAGAGTGTTCGCATGGAACTATTCTTATTACGACGAGAGATAAGAAGTTAGGCGTGAAGTTGGCTCCAGGGAAGCCTCCTACTCTGGTTGGGCCGATGAACGACGGCGAATCACACTCTTTTCTGCGCAAGATCCTCGACGATGAGGAAATACCGTCCGAGAAGACGTCAGCCCTCGCTTCTAAGCTCGAGCATTTGCCCTTAGCATTAGTGCAAGCAGCAGCATATATCCAAGAGAATGGCGTGTCAATCGACAGGTATCTTCAACTATTAGATGAAAGCGATGAAATGCTTATCAGGCGCTTGAGCAAATCCTTCGAAACGGTTGGTAGAGACTCGGAAACACCACACGCTGTCACTATGACGTGGATCATCTCATTCAACCAGATACGAGAGAACAACCCACTCGACAGCGATATTCTCTCTATGCTAAGTCTCTATCATTGGCAGGCCATTCCAAGGCAGTTAATTGAGAATTATAAAGAGATGGAAGATGGAGCTGCTATTCCCGCTGACATACTTGAAGAGTCACTTGGCACACTAAAGGCCTTTTCCTTTATCTCAGAAGACAAAGAAGGAAATATAAACCTTCATCGACTAGTACATTTAGTCACACGCAAATGGCTTAATACTAAAAAGTCAAGATTTGCCGGACTAGCTATACAAGCGATGGCAAATACTTTCCCTTTAGGCAGATATGAGACCCGCGATATCTGTCTTAGGCTACTTACACATGCTCAAGAAGTACTAAGGCATGAATCTGGAGGCAAGAAGCTCGATAGAACTGCAAGAGGCATACTTTCTCATAATATGGGATGTTACTTCCTATTTCGGGGACAATGGGATGTGGCTGAAAGCCTCTTTTTTAAATCCGTTCAGATTTCCCAGCAAGAAGCCGAGTATCCCTTTACTCTAACGACTATAGCCAATCTCGCATCGACATACTGGAATCAAGGCCGATGGGATGAAGCAG